>JAQZBX010009705.1:0-45626 GCA_029593785.1 Cabassous unicinctus | reverse complement strand
TAATATATAATGGTCTTCTGTATCTCTTATAACTTTTTTGCATTTAAAGTCTGTTTTGTCTGATGTTAGTATAGCTATCCCTGCTCTTTTCTGGTTGCTCTTCGTGTGTAGTATATTTTTCCAACCTTTCACTTTCAGCCAGTTTGTATCCCTGGGTCTAAGGTGAGTTTCTTGTAAGCAGCATATGGATGGCTCTTTTTTTTTCATCCATTCTATCATCCTGTATCTTTTGATTGGAGAGTTTAATCCATTCACATTCAATGATATTAGTGTAAATGCACTATTTACTATCTCCATTTTATTCTTTGGTTTTCATATGTCATCTTGTTTTTGTCTGTCTTTTTACTCTTTTGATTATCCTTTCTGCTATTCTTTATTCTATACTTTACTCCAAGCCTCTCTCTTCTGTCTTTTTCTTTCAGGCTCTAAGGCTTCCTTTAATATTCCCTGAAAAGGTGGATTCTTTTTTGCAAACTCTCTTAGTTTCTGTCTGTTTGTGAATATTTTATACTCACCTTCATATTTAAAGGAGAGCTTTGCTGGATAAAGAATTCTTGGCTGGCAGTTTTTCTCTTTCAGTTTCATAATTTTATCATACCACTGTCTTCTTGCCTCCTTGGTTTCTGAAGAGAAATCTGCACTATGTCTTACTGGACGTCCCTTGTACGTGATTGTTTGCTTCTCTCTTGCTGCTCTGAGAATTTTCTCTGTATGTTTGACATTTGACATTATGAGTAGTATGTGTCTTGGCGTAGGTCTATTTGGATTTATTCTGATTAGGGTATGGTGTACTTCTTGGACATGTAAGTTCATTTATTTCGTGAGAGTTGGAAAATTTTCAGCTATTATTTCCTCAAATACTGTTTCTGCCCCTTTTCCCTTCTCATCTCCTTCTGGAACACGTATGTTGTTGCATTTTGTGTGTCATTCAACTCTCTGAGCCCCTGCTCAATTTTTCCATTTTTTTCTCTCTCTATTCTTTTCTTTCTTCAATTTTAGCTATTCTGTCTTAGGTATCACTTATTCTTTCTTCTGTCATTTCGAGTCTGCTGTTGTATACCTCAAATGTGTTTTTGATCTAAAGTATTGTGTCTTTTATTCCCATGAGCTCTGTTACTTTTCTGTTCAGGATTTCAAATTCTTCTTTACATTCACTCAATGTCTTCTTAATGTCATTTAACTCTTTAACTATATTGTCTTTCAATTCTTTGATTTTGGAAATTTGTGTTCATCTCGCTGATTAGTTCTCTCAAATTCAGCATCTCTTCTGGGACTTTGATGTATTCCTTTTCTTGGGTCATGTCTTCTATTTTCTTAGTATGACTTATAATTTTTTGCTGGTGTTTAGCCATCTGGTTAGGATGTAGTTTACTCAGATATTCAATCTTATTCTCTTTTATAGGGATTTATTGGCAGGAGACTGAGTTACCACAGCTCTTTGATTTTTGGCTCGACCTGGATTGTTAGGATTGTCCTTCTTGTTGCTCAGAACTGGGAACTGGCCCCAATAATTGGTTGTAGAGCAGCTTCCTTGGACCTTGGACAGGGAGGCTATAGAGGCCAGGAAAAGTCTTTCCTACTTATTTTTAATTTTCTTATGTATACTTCCTTGGTCTGCCAGGAGATGGTACTCTTTGGCAGCTCTCAATTCAATGCCTGGTCAGAGTGCATTTGTTGTAACACAAACTGGATCAATGTGATAGAACTTCCTGTCTGAAGGCAAAGAGCCTTGTAATTCAAACTTTCTCTGAGATAGTTCTTCCGTCTTCTCTGGCAGCCCTTTCCCTTTTCCCGGCTAGGAAATATTTCCACTTCCCTCTGAGTCCTCAACAATCAGTCCCTGTTAGTAGAGAAGCAGATTAGGAGTGGTGTATAACTTTAGCCCCTTGCAGGCTCCAAGGCAAACAATGTCACAGCCCCACCCAGCCTGTAAGGGCTCCCAGGACACAGCAGACCAAACCTGACAGTCAAAAGCCGAATCAGTCCCAGGCTGTGTCCCTCTCTCTCCCCTCTCTTGTGGAGTCCTCAACAATTAGTCCAGGCTAGGAGAGAGGGATATTGTGAGGATTGAATTACTCCAGTACTTTGCTGGCTCCCAGGGCAAACCACTGTGTGGTCTCACCTGGCCAGGAAGGGTTCATGGGGCACAGAAGCCCAAATTTGTGGGTCAGAAGCTGAGTCAGCCTTAGGCTGTGTCCCTTTCTCTCCCCTTTCCTAGGGTGGTGGGTCCCTGGAGTCCCCTTTGTTTGTAGTCTTAGGCCCAGAGGCCCCAAAATTCTAAAGAGTCTAAAAAGTGGGGGAGGGTGCCGGCAGCAGCAGCTGGTGCTGGTTCTAACTCACGGTTCTGTCATCACGATTTCCCTCTTTTGTCTCTCTCACCTCTGGGTGGTGTGCAGCCCTCACCTGCTGTCCTAAACCCTAAAAGATCATATTTGTGGCTCTTTATGTTATTTTTTACTATATTCTTATTCTTAATTCTATAAGTTATTCATAAAATGAATTAAGTATTAACTTATTAAAAGGTTCCATTGATTCTATGTTTAAAGTTTACTATTATATACTTTGGAGTTTCTATATATTTTTTATTGTGCTGGTCACTTAATACTTCTTAAATTGAGGTATAATTTATGGATTTCTTGAATAATGTCATTGATTATATATTTCCTTATAATTGTCCTGCCCTCTTATTCTGACCTCCTACAAGTTAGATAGTAGATCCCTTGGATTTACCTTCTAAGTTTCTTATATTATTGCTATAATTTTTTTACTCTATTTTCTGGAAGATTTAGACAACATCAACTTCAACATATCTTATAATTAACTGTACTTTTTTTATCATCTTTCTTTCCCAGATTTCTTTATATTTTTCTGTATGCATCCTGTTGCTTTTTGGCTGTCATTAACTCTCTGAAGGTGAATATTTTAGGCATTCTTTCTCTTTCCTAGTACTTCTTTCAAGTTGTTTTTGTCTGTTTGTTTTGAAATCTTTTTTGAGTTAGAGCTTTCTTAGCTATTTGCTGTTCTAATCTTGTTTCCTCATATATAATACTGGGCAGTAAAGACCTAGAACCTAGATTGAAGCTCCGCATACAAGGGTGCGATCATGAATTTCACTGTAACATGATCTCACTCAGTTATTTAACAGGGGAATGTGACAGTTTTATATTATTTATGAATTCCAAAAAGAGGTATTGATTATGTTTGTAAACTAGTCTGTACCTCTGGGCATGATACCCTTTGATTGCATTAAAATCAAAGGTTTTATGTTTACTTCATTATGTTAAGATTAGGACTTTGATTCAAGCACATCATTAGGGCATGGAAGGTTGAGTCCCCATTGCCTCAGTGGGCTATGTAAATGGACACTCACTCAAGAAGAACACAGAAGAAGATACACAGGAATAGAGATCTCCAAAGACATAGAAGAGGAGACAACTTTGATCCTGGGGTCCGGGAGAGAGCTGAGCCATTCACCTGATAGTTTGCAGCTGAAAAGAACAGAGAAGCTGAGCCCTATGCCACCCCATGCCTGAGATCAGAGGAAGCTGGGACCAAGGAGACTTAAGAGGAAAGAGGAAGGTTGAACACTCATAGATATGGCCTGTCATCTTGCTTCAACACCTGGCAACAGAGTTTGGTGAGGAAGTAAACCTGAATGGGACTCTGTAGGGTCTTGTAATTATAAGCTTTTCCCCAAATAAATACCTTTTATAAAAGCCAACAGATTTCTGGTACTTCACATCAGCATCCCTTTGGCTGACCAATATAGGGAAATACTATGTGAAATCATTAATACCTAGTGTATAAATCAGGGTTGAACAAGAGAAGCAGAACCTACAGGAAATATATAAATTAAGTGATTTATTGCAGGAAATTTTCTTACATGATTGCAAACGCTGGATAGGCAAGTCCAAAATCTATTGGACAGGCTGCCAAGAAGAGCAGGCTGAAATTCTTGTTTGTGAGCTGAAGCAGATATACAGAGAATTTCTTATTCCAAGGAACACTCAACTCTGCTCTATTGTTAGAGAAGCTTTAGATTACAGAAAATTTACATTGAAAATATAGGAGAATTCCATATACCCCACTGTATTAGTTAGCCAAAGGGGTGCTGATGCAAAATACCAGACATTGGTTGGCTTTTATAAAGGGTATTTATTTGGGGAAGAAGCATACAGTTGCCAGGCCATAAAGTGTAAGTTACTTCCCTCACCAAAGTCTATTGCCACGAGTTGGAGCAAAATGGCTGCAGACATCAGTGAGGGTTCAGGCTTCCTAGGTTCCTCTCATCCCAGGGCTCCATTTCTCTCTGGGTTAAGCTGTGGCACTTTCTTCACAAGGCCAGCTGTAGAATATCAGGCAAAAGGCTCTATCTTTCTCCCTGAGGCCTCTGCCTGTGTTTAATGGAGACTTCTCTCCTTCCTCATGTATCTGCTTCTCCTGCGTATTTACTTCCCAGACTCCAGTATCAAAACTCCAGCATGAAAACTCCAACTCTGTCTTTTGCCATGTCTTTTATCTGTAAGTCCTCAACCACCAAGGGGTGGGGACTCAATGCCCTTCTGATGTGTCCCAATCAAAACCCTAATCATAATTTAATTAAGTAAAAGTAAAACCTTGAATCCAATACACTCTAATATGCCCAGAGGAAAAGACCAGTTTACAAACATAATCCAAAATTATTTTTTGGAATTCATCAATAATATCAAACTGCTACACCACTCATACCCCATTTAATGCCTTGCAACTGATTGAATCAGGTCTATCCCATATGAAATAGGATCTTCTCTCTTTCTTAAAGTCAACTGATCATGGACTTAAGTCACATCTAAAAAACACCTTAACAGCAATACCTAGATTAGTGCTTGATGGATAACTTGGGCTATAGCCTAGCCAAGTTGACACAGCAAAAACATACTCAGATGACTAGGAAAAAATTAGTCCTTGCCATTTATAGTCTGGGCCCAATAGATCCTTTATATTTGTTTATAATTATCATTTTATTAATAACATAAAAGTAAGAATAAAGTCATAGTGAAAAACATATTAATTAGATATTATAATAAGTATCTAAGCACAGAACATCTAATTTTCATTCTGTATTTTCCTGGTTCTGAAGAGATATATACCCCAAGTAGGCAACATCCTCTGGTTACAACTAATTCCCGTCAGCTGTTGTGTCTTAACCTGGAACATACCCATTTTTTGTATACAGATTCCAGGATTCAAATATATCTAAGTCCTAGCTTAACATTGCCTCTTATTATTTTTCTTGTGCTTGCATCACCTAAATGCACTTCTTGAAAAGATTTTGAAACATTTAATGGTGCATAATTATGTTGACAGGGGTCAGTCTTTTACTTCCTCTAAAATTGTAAAATATTTTCACTTTTAGATATTTAAAGACTAATAAAATTGTCAGTCCAGAGATTTATGTTTATTTCTGCACCTATTCCCTTCTAATAGCTTTTGTTTACCCACTTGCTTTCAGTATATCTCCCTTTCTAAGTCATATCCAGAAACTTTGCCACACATAAATAACAAAACCTAAAAGAATGCTGCCACATATCTTTGAACATTACAGAATGTTCCAGATTCATATGACAAAATACTGAGTGAAAAGGATCTTCTTGTTAAATTGCTAATTGAATGAAACTAATTGAATGAATGGCTATCAGTTTTTCTTTTTCTTTTTAAAAGTATTCATTCTTGAAATTGAGCAAATTGATGCATGCTACCACCATCTAATACTCAAAATCTTGGATTTGCTTATATAATCAATTTTAACATAATAATTAACATATAGAGTATTGCTATTTAGTTCTTTACATTCTTCTGATTTGTCTAGTATCTTTGAAATGTCTTTATCAATTTTGTTCTCTTTGATATGGGCAAAAATTGAAAATTCTGAATTTTCAATTATGTTCAATGAATGCAACACTGAATTATAAATCACATTTCTTGGTCTGTTGATGATTTTCATTTGAAGAAAATCACTTTTTTTTTTTTTTGCCAGACACATATAATCTTGTTTGCCAGTTTGCCAAGGTTCAGGGAACCATATGAGGGGAGAAAACTGAGGTGTCTTAATACTCGGTATATAAACTTTCTGTTTCTACACGGTACTCTAGTCTTAACTGTTATTAGCACCTTGTCATCTAAAGAATACAAATAGTACATGATGAGTATCCTTCTGGAGTGTTGGTGAGTCCATTTATTTGATTGGATGGATTTGAGAGTAGATCTAGTAGCCCCACTGCTTCAAAAGAATTTTTATGGGATCTGTCTTCTGTCCTACTTCAATTCCTGTTAAGAGTAGTATGAATGTCATCAATTATTGAGCTCCCTGAGCCTCTGCAGTGCAAATTGGGTTGCTTTTCCATTTCCACTACTGTGGCTTGACTTTTGAGGACCTCTATATCATTTCTATTTTTCTCCTTTTCAGTTTCCAAAATTGCATGAATATACTCTCCACTCCTATTTTCATTTTACGCCTTAAAAAATCCTAAGTGTCACATGGTTGGTCTTTCAGAACAACGTGAAGATAAATGTATTTTTCCAATCTGCCATCATTTACTGGAAGTTGCAAGCACCTGCAAAATCAAAACAAAATGCACGGAATTTTTTACAGGAGAAATATGTCAATGTCAGTACATAAGCCAAATAACAGGATAGACCACTACATCATTATAAAGGTTCATGAATCATGATTCTACCAATATGTGACAAAAAAATAGTCTTTCTTATTTATTTTGAATATAAACAAACCTTTATATTCTTATTATGTGAATGTAATAAAAGAAACGTGAACAAAAAACTAAATAAATATTTATTAACATTAATAATTTATTTATTACAGAGAAATATTAATTATAAAACTTTTAGTCAAAAATTTAAATGCAGCATATATATATAATAAAACACTTAATAAATGAAACAAGAATTTTACATATATTCCCAAAACATGCATTAAAAAATGTCCTTTTATTTTGATTTCTAGTTTTTCTCTGGTTTGATCATGAGTTAGAATTATTATTACTGCACCTAAACTAAACAACTGTTTAAAGCCACATCATGAATCTATTTGCATTAATGTGCAAACATTATTTTGAAAAGCAGCAAAAATTTAATGAAGATATTTAATTAAGCAAGAGTCCACTTACTAGATAATTCAATATCATTAATTAACTGACTTGTTATAATGTATAGAATCTTTCTTTTTGCTTGAAAGTGGCTAGAAATAAAAAGTAAAAAAAAGCTCATGTTTATAACATCATTCTAAAAAAAAGTTAAAGATGATATCTTTACAATTCATCAAATAAATTTGAGAAGACCAATAAGAAAAAAATAAATGGCAAACACTTCTTAGGATGGAAGTCAAGAAATTACAGAAAGATGAAAGAATTCTTGCTTAAAATTTAAGTCCACATATATTTAATAATATTTTGGGGACTTACTGGATTGCAGTATTTGCGATCTGGCTACAAGTAAATCATATTCTCGGTTTTCTAGTAGTCTGCTTTTTAATGAGACACATATAAATAAACAAATATAAAAATTACAATTAATAAAATGTACATATATGTTTGTAGGTTACATTAGAGCAAGTGACAGCAATTTTTTTTCTGTGAAAGTCCATGCAGACAATTTTTTTATTCTTTGCGGGTCATCGTAGTTTCTGTTTTAACTATTCACCTCTGCCATTAGGGCATGAAAACAGTCATAGACAATATGTCTATGAATGATCGTGGCTGTGTTCCAATAAAATTTTATTTAAGGACACTTGAAAATCCAAGTGGAAATTATTCCCAGATATGCAGGGCTGGCTCAATATTCAAAAGTCAATTATTATAGTCTACCATGTATGCAGGCTAAAAAGGAAACATAAGAGCATATCAGTTTACTCACACACACAACTTTTGACAAAATGCAACATCCATTTATGATTTAAAAGCAAAACAAACTTCTAGCAAGTTAGGAATAGAGGGTCATTACCTTAATTTGATGAAGAGCATCTACGAAAATCTTCAGCCAGTTTTTAAGTTTAGGAAAAAAGAAAGGATGTCCTTTTTCCCCACAATTCTCATTCAACATAGTATGAAAAAGTTGAGACATGGCAAAAAGAGAAAAAAAAAGCGTACAGATCATAAAGGAATAAACTGTTTTTATTTACAGGATGGCAACATTATCCACACAGAAAATCTGAAAGAACCTTCAAAAGAACTTCTAAAATTAATAATACGTGAGACCAACAAGTCACAGGATAGAAGATCAACACAAAACTCAATCACATTCCTATATGTTACAAATGAACATAAGGAACCCTAAATTAAAAACACAGTACTGTTTATAATTACTCCCAGGGAAATGAAATACTTAGGTATACAGTTACAAAAAAATAAAGAAAGATTACAGGATCTGTATGCTGAAAATGACAAAATACTGATTAAAGAAATAAAAAAGAGCTAAATAATTATAGAGACATAATGTACACATGAGTTGAAAGATTCTGCAGAGTAAATATGTTAATACTCCCTTTATATACTTTTATAGTTAATATATAAAAACTCCCTTAATATAAGTAAATATAAGTACTTATTTACTTATATTAATACATAACAAATATATTAATATATCCCTTAATTGATCTAGAAGTTTAATACATTCCTAACAAAATCTATGTAAGGTATTTTTGTAGTCATAGACAAATTTATTATAAAATTCATAATATGAAAGCAACAGGACTTAGAATAGCTAAATCAATCTTGATAAGAATAAAGTGGGAGTAATCACTCTACCGCACCTCAAGGCATACTATACAGCTACAGCAATCAAAATATGTGATGTTGGCAATGGGATAGATACATGGATTAATGGAATAGAAGAAAGAATCCAAAAATTATCACACACATGCTCAACTGATTTTGACAAAGGTAGAAATGAAATCCAATGGTGGAGGAAAATTATTCAGTAAATGCTGCTGTAGTAAACGGCCATTCATAGGCACATAATGACCTTATATAAAAATTGACTCAAATTCATCATGGGCTTAAATGCAAAACACAAGAACATAACATTTTTGATAAAAATATAGGAGAAAACCTTTAGGATCTTGGGCTAGGCAAAATGTTCTTAAACTTGACACCCAAAACACAATTCATAAAAAGCAAAAAATGATAAATTGGACGTCATCAAAATGTAAAACTTTTGCTTTGTGAAAACCCATGTGTTTATGTGACTGGAGAGGTATAGACGTGGTTATAAAAGGGCAACATGAGAGATCCTTGTGGTGTTGAAACTGCTCAGTATCTTGACCTTGCTGGTGGACACACATACCTATATAAATGATAGAGCTGCATAGAACATTAATCTCTCTCTCTGTGTCTGTCTGTCTCCTTGTCTCTTTCTGTCTTTCTCTCTCTCTCTTATGCACACACACACACACATACACACATATGAGTACAAGTAAAACTGGGGAAATCTGAATGAGATTGATGGAATATATCAATAACAATATACTGGTTGTGAAATTATACTATAGTTGGCAAAAAGTGTTAGGGAATCTGGGCAAAATGTACGAGGGATATCTATGAATTATTTCTTATAAGCACAAAAGTAGTTGAAGCAATGAAGAATACCATATTTAGATTCTGCAGAGTCAAAAGAAGGGAAAGGAAACACCAAGCTCTCTTTATGCATGTCAAGATCAGGAAAATAAAAAATGATCCATGTGTCACTCATTCTAAGAATCTGCTTAGTATCTGTCACTTATTTCTATGGTAAAAAGAGATGTATCTAAACAAAATGGAGATCATCATTTTAAGCTCATAACAAGATGTGTTGGCAAATTTTCTAATAGAGCAAATATTCAAAATGGTATTAAAATATGCGTTGCCATGTACTACCCATTAGTTTTCATCTTTACAATGCATTGAAAAACATATATTCTTATGTTTCCCTGTAACATCAACAATAAATGCTTTAGTGAATGTGGGTAGGAAAATATTGATTAAAAGGAGGTAAACTAACATTTTTTAAAAGGAAATCTGTGCCCTAGATTAAGAGCAAGTGCATTTAACAGACAGCAACACAAAAAAGGAATAATCTGGCGAAGGCTCTTAGGATACAGAGCAAGTGCATCAAACTAACTAAAAAATGAAGAAAGAGTACATAGTAAGTGTGTATTTTATATGAATATCAGTGAAAAAAATGAGAAGTTGATTTCATCCCCCATGGATTAAAAGTGAAATTGATAGAGGTCAACTAATGGAAACTTCTGAATTAATGTTTGTAGGGGAAATATTGGAAACAACATTAGTATGTCCTAGGAGATTAAAATATAATAAGCATGAATTTTGAAGGAAAGCAACAGAAGAAGTGTTTTGAAATAATTGCTATTTATTCTTGAAACCAAATTTAGAGGTGATGCAGAACTTTATGTATTTTTCCTGCATGCCCTTTACCTGAGCATTCTTGACGATTCATGCTTTTAAAATTGTGCAAATCTAATTATGTTTCTGCTATTTCCCAAGCTAATGTGAATCTAAACAGACAATTTGTAAACTTAAAATTTGCAATAACTATGTAATTTCATGAGGATAATTTGCAAAAGTATTCAAAACTTAAAACTTTTCTAACTTCAAATGCAGGAACTGAGTTTATTCACTGACCAAATACAAACTTAGCATCAAATTTCCGCTTGTATTAAAATTTAATGTGAAAATTGAAACATCTTAGGATATCAAGCTAATATCTGGGCAGCAGCAGACATTATTTCTTTCCTTATAACATTCAAAAAGTTGTCACTGCTATATATTGTCTTTGTATCACACTTGATGGACACAGAAAATTAATCAAATTGATTTTTAGAAAGGCTAAATAATTTTCCCAAGAAAAAGTTACAATTAGAAATAGAATGTTGAAACAGAACACAGAATCTCTGTTACATAAATATTCTCTCCAATTTGTCATTTGCATTGCCAGCTACGTGTTATACATGTCAAATTCATAAAACAAATTCTGAGTATAGTTTTCATTTCTTTAAACATTTTATTTTATGTTAGCCTTATGCTTTATATGTCAATTCACACACTTATTCAATCATTTTTACACCCACTACATAGTCCAAAATAACTGCCATGTTGTGTTCTAATTTACTTGAATTACCTTAGCACTAAGTTTTCGCAAAATGCCAATTATTGCTTTTTATATATCCAATTTATGATTTGGTTAATTGAATTGTAGAAATGTTAGCTGATATGGCCAAATTAAGAGAAGGCATCTAAATTTGGTCTCTACTACAGTGTTCTAACCTAGGTATAATATCTCACACGTAATGAGTGTTTACTAAATTCCAGGTATTTTCTTTATGCCTAAATGTTTAAAGATTAGAGGGGAAATAGCAATTAATTATGTATTAACTTATTTACTCCATGGAGTAGACAAGTGACATATTGTTATCCTTAATTCATGAACGAGAAAATTTTATTATAATTTTTCATAAAAGATTTTTCCAATATCAGGACACATAGGAAGTTCTAGAACCTGACTCACATCCAGTTAATTAAACTCCAGAACTGACATTTTTCACAATTATGGGAGAATACCTGAGCAAAAGGGTGATGTCACTAAATGGAAGGAAAAAGGGCCTTCATAGATGAAGGGAAAGAAAAGATCTGCCTGTCATTTCAGAAAGAATGGTTAGGATAAGGAATTAAATGTTACCCTCGAATTCAGCAATAATAATGCTACTGAAGACCTAAGAAAGGACAGCCAATTGGATTTAAGGCATTACCTTAAGATGAGGGGATGAGGAAAGTTAGGATGTGTGAGTATGTGTATGTGTGTGTGTGTGTGTGCATGTGTTATATTCACAGACTTGATAAATCTTAAATGACGATAATAAGAAGGAACTCACAAAAGAGTTTGAAAATAGATGAAATAATTGTATAAATAATGTTTTTAGATGTTTGAGAAGTTTAAAGAAGATGACATTGAAACAAATTTGATGGTATTAACCGTATAGAGAAAGAAACATACACATATTGTCCATTGTGACATATCTAGACGTTGCATCACAGTGAATCTATTAGAAATTTCATGGCATTTCAATCAAAGGAATACTAAAAACCCTTAATATAAAATTAATAACCAATTAATGGCTTACCAAAATACTCTAGTGCCAAAATATAATGCTATAATGACCTTTTCTACCAAAATACTCTAGTGCCAAAACATAATGCTATAATGACCTTTTCTAATAACAAAATTAACTTTTTTATTCTGGTTTAATTGGCCTGATAATATTCTGCTTTTTAAATTGTGTCAAATTCTCCAAGAAACTTGTCCAATTCAAAGACAAGTAATTCAGAGTTTGGGTGTAAAGAGGATTGGGTTAAATGTTAGAAGTATATTATTGAATAGACAACCCAAAGTGAGTAATAAAACTGCAAATCAAATAAGTAAATTTCATAAGAATATATTTTCATTCAATTTTAATAAAGATTTGTGCTAAGATTGTACTTTATAAACTTCAGCAATTAACTTTCATGATTTATCGATGATCTTATTTTCTGTTTCAGAAATAGATTTACAATTTAATTAGGTTCTACAAATGGGCTGTTGGCACAATCCTGCATATTGTTTACTCCTTTGCTATTGCCATATAATAATTAAGGTGAGAAAATTGAAGCTGAATTGAAATCTTTAGCTAAGCTCTTTTTTTTTTTTCCACTTTTTTCCTATAAGTTCTTTTATTTTTAAAGAAGCTTTAGACTACATTAATATTACATCAAAAATATAGGGGGTTCCCCTATACCCCACCCCATCCCACTTTTTCCCATTAACATCTTTCATTAATGTGGTGTGTTTGTAGCAATTGGTTAGCACATATTGAAGCATTGCTACTAACCATGGTCTATAGCTTACATTACAGTTCACACTTTGCACTGCACAATTTTATATGTTTTGACAAAATGTATAATAGCATGTATCCATAATTGCAATGTCATGCAGAACAATTCCAACAATCCCAAATGCCCCATATTATACCTATTCTTCTTCTCCCTCCCCTCAGTACCTTTGATGACCACTGCCTTTATATCAATGTTAAAATTTCTTCCATAACTAAAGGAATAATAAGTCTACTTTAGTCCATAGTTGCATTCCTCATGTATGTTTGCTCATTCCTCAACCTTCAGGATTTGGGGATGGTGATGCCCACTGTTCTTCTGTCTGAGAGAGGTCTTAGATTCCATAGGGCAGATGGATGGAACTGTCTTGCCTGCATTTGTAGATACTTTCTGTTTTGGGGGATGAGCATAGTTCATCATCATCCTTTCATTAATTGTCCTGGGCGAGTCTGATGAACTAGAGAGTAGCTGGTAGCTGCAACTCTGCTGAGATTCAAGGCTCAACTGGCATATGAACAGCTGGAAGATTTGTCTCTGGGACACATATTTAATGAGTATAGTACTAATTATAGGTCCAAATAAAAGGGCATAAGAATCATGTGTAGGAAAATTATAAATGAATCTAACTCTGATCCATTGGGGGATAGGTTACCATATATTCCAAGGTAAGGCCTATGGACAGAGTGCTAAATCCCTGGTGCTGTCTTCCCTGCTTATTTTGTCTAGATGTCTCTAGAGCCCTCAGGAGGCCCCACCCCCTGCATAGGGCACTGTTTACTGTGGCAGTCAGTGAGATCCTCCTGAGATGTTCATAAACATAATCTCTGGAATGACCTCCTGACTCACTTTGAAATATCTTAGGCATACAAATTCATTTGTATTTAATATTTCCCCCATTTAGTCAAGGTCTTTTTCCAAATGCATCCCTAGTTGGCACTTGGTAATAATCCCTCCATGCCAGGGAGGCTCATCCCCTGGAGTCATGTCCCATGCCACGGGGGAAGGTAGTGCATTTGTTTACTGAGTTTGTCTTAGAAAAAGGCCACATTTCAACAACAAGGAGACTTTCAGGAGGTAACCCTTAGGCAATATATGCTAGACTACATTTCAGTTTCTGAAGAACAAGGTTCATAAGTACAAGGATCAATATCATGACCTGGTGTATTGGTGTGTCTTCCTTTGGTAGGCATGGCCCATGTACTTTAGGGATTCTTGCCACTCTATTAGAGAATGTAGCAGGACATCCCAAGATGGGAATTCAATATTCTTTGTTATTGTGTGGGTATAAACCCATCAAGACAACATCCCCTACCCACTTGAACATATTAATATTCCATAGAGGCATGCACCAGGTGCACCCCTCCCCACACATCCCCCTCACCACTAACTAACACACTATACCAGTGATACTCCCCTGCCACAATTGTGACCCTTCTGCAATCCAAAACTCTCCAAAGCAAAGTCAAAAAAATAAACATAATAAAAAATAATAAGTTCTTAAGTGAAAATGTAATGTTTTCTCAGATCTAAGAAAATATTAAGGAACAAATAGAAGTATCTAATATGTTATTCACAAAAGAATAGCTGATTAGGCTTTTGAAAGAAAATTTTAGTATAAGTACTCGAAGGGATCTTATGAATAAGTTGTACGAACTCTTCATTTTGAATATAAGGCAACTGGTCCCCAATATACCCATTGTGATGGTTCTATTCATGTGTCAACTGACTTAGGTTATGATGTCCAATTTTTTGGTCATACAAGTGTTGGCCTGTTTGGTACTATAAAGGTATTTCACAGATTTAAGATATTAATGAGTTGATTGCATCTGTGGCTGATTACATCTGTGATCTACACAGGAGACTGCTTTCAGCAATGAGAGAAGTCTTACCCAATCAGTTGAAGGCCTTAAAGAGAGAACTGATGATTTCAGCAGTCAGAAGTCAGAATTTCTGTCTCTAATTCAGCTAGCTATCTTTCAGGGAAATTCACTGAGACTTTCATCAGAGTTTTCACCTTGAATATATATATCCTGTCAGTTCTGTTTCCCTGAATAACCTGACTGGATGTAAAACTAGTCAAAGAATAGATAAAGTTGGACTAATATATGTATTGCAGCAATTAGTCCAGTAATATTCCTATATTATATGTTGATTCTTTTGAAAAAGTCTAGCACATCATAGCTACTCTCATATTTGATTTATTTATAACCATGTTCCCAAGAATGGTAGCTGAAAATTATGACATATTCAATTGATTTCAATAATATTAGAATTTATGAAATTCTGATTAATGCTAATAGGACTGTGGCAGTTTTTAGAACATGACTGAAATTCATGTTCTTAAATCTGGTCCATTCCTGTGGTGGGAACTTATTGTGGGTGGGATATCCTGATTTGGTTAATTTAATTAAGACAAGACTCAGGGTAGGTCTTAATCCTCTTACTGGAGTCTTTTATAAAAAGGTAAATATGGAGAAAGGCACAGAAAGAAAGCTAAAGAAGTGAGAGAGAAAGCCATGGAAGCCAGAAGCTGAAAGCAATGAAACCTGGAAGAGAAGGGAGAGAACAACAGTCACCCCCATGTGCCTTGCTAAGTGACAGAAGAGTCCAGGATTGTTGGCACTTAGGCTTCTGGGAGAAAGCATAATCTCAATGGTGCTTTGATTTGGACATTTTCACAACCTGAGAACTGTAATCTTGTAAACTAATAAATTCCCATTGTTAAAAGCTGGCTTATTTCTGATTTATTGCATTCTAGCAGCCTAGCAGACTAAAACAGACTACTATGTCTGTATTTAGGATATGTTATATCCTCCAAAATTTTACATTCAGAAATAATAGCAATACTATGTGGTGCAAGGGACCATCTATAAAGAGGATCTCTACATTCACGTTTTCATCTCTTAGATACTGTAACCAAAAAGAAATTTAAAAAGCCAATGTTTTTATATTTTATACATAATAAGAAATATTAAATAAAGAATACATAAATATAATATTAAAATCACAATGAAGATATAGTTTGTGGTTTATCATAGCTTTAATTTTGTCTGGAATGTATAATTTTAAATGCTTTGGTATAGATGGTGATATGTCATAAAAAACAAACAAGCATATTAATACACATTTTGAAAAGGACATTTTTCAAGTATTATTTTCATTAGACTGATACATATATAAAAGAGGAAATAGCTGTGATCACAAGCAAAGAAACAAACAAAAACAAATAAATCATTGGATCAAATTTGCCACTTGATTCCCCAACCCACAGTAAGTCATCAGAATTGTTCATGATGGCTTCATTTGAAAACAATATTTTGAAAAATTTCCTGAAAGAAGGAGTAGTTTGACCTGAATGGGTTGCAAAATCTCACTCCTTTAGATTAAACTATGCAGAGTACTCATAAAGTTATATTATGAGCTTTGTTATCATTCAAACTTAGAATAGATGTGTAATAGCAAACCATTGTTCTGAAGAGATATAGATAAATAAAGGATAAATTGAAGGATTTTGGACAGCTGGATGTCTGTAGCAAATGAAGCAAAGGAAGACACAATGGGAAGCTTTGAAGAACTACAGCATCTTGTTCCATTCATTGACAGGGTAATGGAGAAGGTAGAATAAGATAATACATATATTATTTTAAGAGATTGTGAGACATGATTCACTACACTGGAAATTATTATTTATATTATTTATGTGTATTTTTAGTCAGTGCCTTTTGATTCTATTACAAACAATTTAGAAAAATTCATGATAAGCCTAAGAGGAAAATAACACTGTCATACACATCACTTTAAAACCTTTGACTATTATTGAGTATAAAGCTGTCAAACACTTTTCCTTTCTACACCTTCCTTCCTCCGTAACACCGAGGAATAAAAAAAGAATTTAAGCCATTTGTCCTTCAGTGATATCACAATATTAACAATGCTCATCCTGCAATAGCTTTAATATGGCATCATTTAGGGAGAATGCTTTTGATTAATCATATTCCATTATTTCACCCTCCTTTCACCTCAGAAAATTCACATCATAAATGCATTTCTAATACACCTGTAAAAAATGGAATTGTTCATCCAAAAATCTGTATTATTCTGACAAATTAGATAATCAAGAAATACTATTTCATCCCCAACACAAGATGCCATTTGAAGAAAAATTCTGGACTCAGAAAAGTGTCTGTATTTGGGTGAGTGAATTAGTTTACTTTTAAAATACATTTAGAGGCTGTGGATATATTTTATGTCTATGTATGTATGTGTGTATTTGTGTGTGTGTGTGTGTGTGTGTGTGATTAAGAGAACAATTATACACCTACCTCTCTCTAATATATATATTTTCTCTAACATACACATAAGTACATATACACACTAGATACATAGCAACCTTCTTCAGCATTTTGTAGAGTAGTCCAGATTTAATGATATTTAGCCCAAGTTAGTTTTTCAATGTCTTGCTTCCAATTTCTCCCTATGGCAATGAGAATATTTATCCTGTGACTATCCCACCTTTGTATATTGGGAGCAGATAAAATGTTTTGTAAGTTTCATAAATCCAGTGCTGGATGGGAATTTTGTCCTAGGACAGATTGAATGCCTATAACTGATTTTGATGAGATTTTGTACTTAGCATTGTTACTGAATCAAGGCTTTTGAAATATTGTGATTGAATGAACGTATTTTGCATATGGAAAGAACATGTCTTTCTGGCATCTAGAGGGTGGAATGTGTTGGTTTGAGTCTTTTTTGTTGACTCCAGTAAATTATGTTCTTAAATTGAACTTACTGTGAATCTTTGATTAGATTAGATCAGTTCATGGCCATTTGATTAAATTGTTCCAGTAGGGCATAGCCCATGGTCAGTCTTATTCCTCTTACCTGAGTCCTTTATAAATGGAGGAATAAAAGCCACATACCCATAGCAATGCATCAATGACAGGGAGAAGCCTACAGAAGTCAACAAACCAAGAGAAAGAAAAGCCACAGACAGAGTAGCCCATAGCAGAGCTAGCAATGAGGAGCACAGGAGAGGAGAGAGACGAAAAACAAGAGGACACCACCATGTAACTGATGAACCATCACTGAGCTTGTGAAGAAAGTAAGCTTGGAGGAGAAGGCAGAGAACGGCAAAGCAGCCATTGTGCCCTGCCACGTGGCAGGAGTCCAAATGTCAGCAGCCAAACTTCAGTGAGACACCACCACTGACAATGCCTTTATTTGGACATTTTCACAGCATCAGAACTGTAAACTTTTAATCTAATAAGTTACCATTGTAGAAACCAACCCATTTCTGGTATATTACTTTTGCAGCTTTTAACAAACTAGGCAATCCAAACCCAGTAAATTGTTGTAGTCTATAATATGTTCTATTTTGCAAATTAAGATTATTTTCCCAGAAATCCCAGGGGACTTAACCACAGCTGTCATTGGCTAGGGTATGGCATACCATGCCAATCCAAACTTTAGTGTTGTATTTTGAGGTTTTCATGGACCCCAGAAAAGATCATGCCCTTAGATCTAATCCTTTTGTTTGGGTGTAAATGTATAGCAGGTGGGAACTTCCTTTTAACTAGATTACTCCAGTAGGGGTGAACCAAGGTGGGTCTTAATCCTATTACTGGAGTACTTTGTAAACAGGATAAATATGGAGGGCGAAAGCCACAAAAGAAGAAGAAACCCCTGGAAGCTGAGATAGAAATCCATGGAAACCAAGAGACACCTGGAGGAGAAGGGAGAAGCCACCGTGTGCTTTGCAATTTTGACAGAGGGGTCCAGGATTGTTGACAGGCCATCTTCAGGGTGAGAACATCCCCTAGTGCCTTGATTTGGACATTTTTCCCAGCCTCAGAACTATAAGCTTATAAGTTAATAAATCCCCATTGTAAAAGGCAACCCAATTCTGGTATATTACTTTTGCAGCTTTTAGCAAACTAAAACAACTAGTAAGGAAGGAGAACAGACATGCAATTATAGTTTTATACTAATCAACATCTGCCAACTGCATGGAGGGAGGGACCCCAGAAGTAAAGGATATTCAACATGTGTCTCAGTTTATCAGACTGTTATGACAACTATCACACAATGTGTTGCTTAAATAATAGGAATTTATTGGCTCATGGTTTTGAGTCTAGGAAGAAGTCTAAAAATCTAGATATGGCGAAGTTGCTTTCTCTTCAAGGAGTATAGCATTATGGTGCTGGCTGCTGGAATTACTTAGGATTCCTTGGCTTTATCATCACATGGAAATTTCCTCTCATTTTCCATCACTGACTTCCTTCTTCTGGATCCTTCCTGTGGCTTTGTCTTTATAAGGCCTCCAATATCTAGATTAAGACCCATCCTCATTTAGTTGTGCTATACCTTAACTAGAAATAGCATCTTCAAGTGTTTCTATTTTCAATAGGTTCACACCCACAGGGACACAGATTAAGGTCAAGAACATGTGTTTGTGGGGTACATAATTCAATCTACCACAACATGATTAAAATAATGACTCATAACAAGGAAGTAGTAGGAGGTAATTGCTGTTTTGTCAGTAGTCATTAGATAATATTGTTTTATTAAACATTTAGGTCACCTAAACACCTAAGATGTTTATGTTCAAGAGTCACACAATTTCATATTGGCCAAAGAAATAATGTCTTTCTCATTCTGAAATCTTTGTCGTGCTGTCCCTGTTCTAATGTTCATGATTTCAGTTTAAATATGTAAAACATTTTAAGCTCTATGTACAACATTATCATTACCTTCATGAAGGAAAACTTGGCATCATTTAATTGGCATTATGGGAAGATAATGTTCCAAATGTCTCTCCATATTTCTGTAATTTTAGATGGAAGAGGGCAACACCTTTGTTGAATATTTCGGTCATTTTTCTGAGTTATAATCTACAAGGTACTTTTTCCTAAATCTCTGCCACTGTTCTCTGTAAACATCATTGATTTCTAATGGAATGAGAAATCTTTAGCTAAACGGTTCTATTTAGGGATAAACTTTAAATAACAAATGCAAAATGAAAGGGGAGATATATACCAAAACTGTGCCAACTGAGTTTACTATGCTTTTTTATTTTTATCATCTGCATATCCTGAAGTATTTTTATTTCATTGTCAATATTCATTATTTTGTAATTTAAAGTAAAATATCAATTATAATTTTATTGAAAAAAAAAGAAACATGATATAATTATGTATGGGAACAAAATGTACACTTTCGTTTTCTTATAGACATCAGAATTGGCATAGATAGATTTGCAATAAAGTATTACTCCGTTTAAAGATGATTTTTATATATCAGCAGTAATTTTGGAGTAAAATGTTCCCACACTACTATTTTACTGTTGGAAAAGAATTGTGTCTGTTAATTTATTGCTACCTATTAAAAAGTTTTTTTTAATATTTGTAATTTAAAAGTTGTTTTAGAATTATGTCTGTAAATTTATCTTCCCCTAATCAATATTGCTGTATGTTCCTTTTCATTTTAAGAAAAGCTATTCAAGATTGAATTTTGTAAGAAAAATATATAGGGTTCAATTTTTCTACTTATAAATAATGTCTATGGGCAAAACCAAATAATTTACAGTTTCCAAATCACTTGCAGAATTCAACTGATTTAAGCATTTTTTACTACAGACATTTAAAGACAGAAAATGTTTGCTTTCATTGGGTGTGTGGATGAACAAGAAAAGATAACAACTGCATTGATTTCTTAGTCACCCAATTTACTAAAGGTAGTCCACAGTAAAATATACTTATCGTGATTGGCAGGTTTCTTTTGTATTGGATTTGACACATAAGTGATATACTGTTAATGGAATAGATTCCGCATCCTTCAAAGTGCCAAAAGGTTTAGGTTAGTTCCCATTTTATTGAAGATTAATCCCATATAAGTAGCAGTTGGATTTAGGAACATACCTCACCCTTCCTCTATCAATGCTCTATATAAATCAGTCAATACCTCGCCACTGATCCCTCCATTCAAATCATTTTAATCAGAAAAAAGATGTTCAAATAGCACTGAAGTAGGTCTTCCTTAACACAGGCAGAGAAAAAGGGGTATAATTCTTATGTCAATTAGTGTTCCTTAACTCAGAAGATAAGTTTAAAACATCAGGATAGTCTTCTGGCTGTCCTGTGTTAAATTTGGGCTTTTTTGAGCTAAAACATTAATTAATATGATTATCAGGTTACTGTCAGACTACAAAGGGGAGATAATTAAAACATCTTTAGAAAAATATTTCCCCAAAGTAGCTGAAGGCTGAGTCACCTATATTAACCTCAATGCTTGAGGTTAGTTTATAGAAAATGAGACTCTAAAACAATACTAACTACACTGAAAATATAGAATATTTTTGAACCTCTGATTCTGGAGACAATTTTTCATATCCTTCCCGAACAACCCTATAATGGAAATGATAAAGAAACACACCCTATCACCAAAGAAATTTTTAAAATGTTTTCATGTATTATGATTATCATTTATAGTAAATATATTATTTGAATATGGGAATACTGAAATATAACATAACCCCTTATTAATTTAGAACCTTGCACAGTATATCACCACACTAGCCTGTCAAGTGATGTTTGTAAAAGTGCAGCATACATGCATTAAGGAATGGTGTTTAGTCTTCATGGAAATTCTTCTCCACTTGTACAATGAAAATTGATAGGAAATTAGGATTCATTTAATAAAGCTTTGTGGTAAGTTATTTAAAATGTACCCTGATTTAAAAAAAGATATTCTTTCAAATATCAGTGTTTGAAATTACTTATCATGTTTGTGTAAGACTGCTGGAAAGAATGAATATTTCACTCACAGAGATGAGAAACACCAGAGAAGAACAGAATAACATTTGGATTAATAATATAAATGAACCCAAAAAATGATGTCGAGGAGGAGATTGGATATAGGGGTCTATAGCTGAGAAAAATTGGTTTGCAGTAGCGAACATATTTGAGTATCATCAGCCTGTAAATAATATCTAAAAGCATGGGAATGACCATGTCGAAGTCCCAAGATGAGTGAGTCTAAGTTGAGCCTAAAGCTTACCTCATTTGTGGTGTGAATTCAAGTAAAAAGATGGTACATGCAAGTAAATATTTATCTACTTCTAGAAGTCACAATAATTTTTAAAATATGATGAATAACAAACATGGAAAAGTCCAGAAAACAATGTATTCATTAATTAACAACTTAACAGCACAATTCTTTAATAGTATTTTCATACATGCTCTTTGATAACCTTTTCATTTGAAAATTATTTTTCAGTATCCAGGTCAATATGAAGAATAGGAAGATGAAAAGATAAGTCTGTTTTTCCTCTAGCATCATTATTTCATTTTAAAACTAGTAATACTTTTTAAGTTTGCTTTTTAGGTTTACAAATCATTATTCTTGAGTTTCTGTAAATATTTTAAGATTGTTCTCAAATTTGAGAAAACCACATTTATATTGCAATATAACACTTGATCCTGCTGTTTTATGTCACATCTGTGAGTCATCACAGAAAGTGGTAGATTTCTAAAAGCCACTACTACCCCTGTCCAGCTAGCAGTAACTTAGTTACACCCAGAAGTGACTTCAAGCCACACAAATATATGCTAAAACTAAAATCAAATATGTATCTCTAACTCATATTTCCCTAGCTGGATCCCCTAAATGCCCACAACCATTCTATTTTCTCCCCATGGAAATGGAAAAGTAACCGAGGGGTAGTTGGGAAACAGAATGGAGTTCTAATCAATTGAGGATAAATTTCTTACTTGAGTAAATTTTATAAAACTGTAGAGCCATGGGAACATATTGCTAGGGCTCCTCTCCAGGCCATGGAAGGAGTGTGTGCAAGTGAGGGTCCTTGAAGTTTAGTTTCATTAACTTCTTATCAAATACACCTCTGGAGAGAAGGTGGATAGATAAAATGAAGTTTGCAGATGAAGACATGAGTGACATTAACATTTATATTTGAAGTAGAGAGGCAAAAGCCAGGAAACAGCAGCTGTAAGGTAATGGACTCAGGGAAAGAAATTTAGGAAGGATTATCATAGGGTCTTTTGCAAACACTGCTTAGTAGTGAAGTAAGACTATCAACAAATAGTAATTACTGAATTGTGAAATAAATTCTTAGGTGCAATTCTAGGAGTGGAAAAGAAAAAGAGGAGTGAGGACAGATAAGGAACTAACTTTTGAGGAATATATCTATGAAAGAGAAGTAAGTGATAGGATGTTGCCTGCATAAGAATCATCAGGTAGATCATAATCTCTCACCAGATTTACATAGCACTTTCTCCCTGTTTTGCATCCTCCTGGGTGACAAACCAAATTTCACTCCTACTGTTTTATTGTGAGTCCTCTTTAGGAGGAAAAATATCTGTCTATATTACTTCTTTTCTTGACACTGTGATAGCTCTCCATGATCTTCAAGATAAAATCAAAATACCCTTACCCAGATTACAAGGTACTTCACAATCAGTTTGCCTCTGTAGCTTCATTTCTTCACTCTAGCAAGCTCTGTCATTTCTTCAGCTACACTGAATTATGTGCATGTGTCTGAGCATGTCATGCTCTCTTGTTTTTGGCATCTTTGCTGCTTTCCTTTTTGAGTATATTCCTGCATTTCCCAATCACCCTTCTTCTCCCTCTTCCTCAACAATTTGCCTCCAGTTTTAGGTCTCTCTTCTGTCAATTCCTATAGAAAGCATTCCCTGAACTTCATGCTTGTGTTCTATACCCCAGATACTTGTTCACTTTACTTTTTCCTCTTATTAAATATTAGGCATTGTAAATCATTTTTACTTGTCTTGATCATTTGATTTTATGTTGGGTAATGGCAGGAAATCACTATACACCTAGCACATTTAAATGTGTTTCTGTCATTGTACTCTATGACTACTATTGAGTCAATATTGAGTCATTCTGTCTTAAATAGCTGATGTTATGTAATGATTAAATCCATTGAACTAATAAAATGAGCTATAAAAATGAGAAGTTTCTAAATTTTTAAGGTTGACACACACACACAGAATTCATCCAATAATAAGAACAATTTATGTAACTCTTTATAGTTACTTATAACACATTCTTGAAGTGCTTGATGTTAAATTATATATATATACATTTATATATATGCACATCTATGCATTCACATTCATATACACACAGAGACACACATATGCATACACATACACATGCCTACACATACATATATTATACATTCTATTTAAATTTTATTTGAAAGGAGATGGAATTAAAAGATAATAAAATGGGTTTTCAAAATGCAACAGGTCAACATATAGGTCATTTTTACAAAAATAATAATTTGGGATAAAATTTGTTCAAATTTAGTAGGATTTATTAAAAGTATATTTTAAAATGTTTTTATGTAAGTTGTTATAAAAACATGCATGCAATTTCCAAATTCCAAAATTTAAAATAAAAGTGTATTTACTTCCCCAAACAGTTCCACTCTGCTTCTATATAAAGTTTTCTACAAAATTTTAATAAAGATTTTTAATTTAATAATAAAATATTGATAATTGGAATGAAATTAGTAAGTAAATGGATTTGAGGTGTGGTTTGGATATGACTGATGATTTCAAGAAAGTAGAAGAAGGATCTGGCTTATCAACACTCTAGGATATAAAGTAATTTAACATACAGTAATATGCCATTGCCATTAATAAGAAAAAATAAAATTACTTAATCAACAATGCTGAGACCAGATTTTGCAAAAATTTATAAAGTTCTAGTATTACTCTACATTATATCAACACAAATTCTAGATGGATAAAAGAGTAAATGCAAAATAGGAAACTGTAGAAATAAATATTTAAGATGTTTCTATTTATACACATTATCAAGTAAAATGGAAGAGCAAAGTGAGAAAATTTAAAATAACAATGAGGAGAAGAAAAAAGTGCCTAAAGCATATGCAAATCAATACAAATATATGAAAATCCAAGTGGAAAAAATAAACATATAAACATTCATTTCACAGAAAACAAAGGTATACAATTTGATAGTAAAAACAAAACACATGTTGTCTTTTCTGCTATTTCACAAAATGAAAATTCAAACAGCCATGGGAAAATACTTTTTAGCAACTATGTTCGTCAGCCAAAGGGGTGCTGATGCAAAATACCAGAAATAGGTTGGTTTTTATAAAGGATATTTATTTGGGGTAGAAGTCCACAGTTACCAGGCCATAAAGCATAAATTTCTTCCCTCACCAAAGTCCATTGCCACCTGCTAGAGAAAGGCAGCTGCTGACGTTTGCCAGGGTTTAGGCTTCCTGGGTTCCTCTCTTCCTGGGGCTCTGTTTCTCTCAGGGTTCAGCTCCTGGTTCCTCCACAAGGTCAGCTGTAGACTATGAGGCTCTCTAGGCTTTACCTCTCTCTACGAGGCCAACTGTAGACTATCAGGCGAATGGCTTGTCTCTATCCTGGGGCCCCCTCTCCTTCCTCATGACCAAGCTTTTCTGTCTGCTTGCTTCCCCAGGCTCCAGCATCAAAACTCCTACATCAAAACTACTACAACTCTGTTCTTTGCCATGCCTTTTATATTTGATTCCCCACCCACCAAGGGGTGGGGCTCAACACCCTACTGACATGGCCCAGTCAACGCCCTAATCATAATTTAATCATGCCCGGAGTAGCAGACCAGTTTACAAGCATAATCCAATATCTATTTCTGGAATTCATAACTATATCAAACTGCCAAACTGCTACAGCAAGTTTCTGTGTTATGATATTCAAAGACAAGGACAATTTATTAAAATTAAAATCTCATATTGGTATTGGGAATATAAGTTTTGAAACTTCTCTATAAATCAATCTGGATGTTATTGTTACAACCTTTCTGTATATCAATAGTCTTTGAAAAGTTTGTGCTATTTAATTAGGTACTTCACCAACAAAATGAGAATGTTTGAATGAATTAAGGAACATTTATTTAAGTTTTGTGTCACTTTTAAAAAAATTACTTTTAGGAGATAAATCTTTCTGGATTTTTCAGTATTCCTTCATGTGCCAGAACTTCTGAATAAAATAAATTGACAAGCAATATTAAATAAAGAAACTATTACTTTTTCCTCTCTCCCATGAAGCCAATTGCTTACATTTCTTGGTTAAAAGAAATCTCTGTCCTCTCTCTCTTGTTTGACAGGAGGGTCAAATTTGCCAGCATCCAAGAAATGCTCCCAATCTCATAATGCAGAGTTCCTTTCAGGTGGGAAAAACTAATACAAACAAGTGAACATCTGACATCCATAATATTACCCTAAGGGAAACTGATGTAGAGGGAGTAACATTCCCTTTTTAGTTTGTGTAATAAAAGGTCTGTCCTTTGATCTAGAGGTCTGATGTTGCTGTTGATATACATATATTAGCTGTGGCAGGTAAGAACGGTAACATCTCAGACATATTACAGTTTCATATTTAACAGTTACCTCTCTAGTATGTTATAACTTTATCATAATTGCTAATCAATATTTATAACTGTATATGCACATATAAATATATATAGGTATGCTCACAATATTAAAACAATACTGGTAATATTTGGAAGGTATTACAGGAATTTTAATTTTTATATTTTGGATCATATCTTACATTTCTGATGATAAACATAAATCACATTTAAATTCATAATTTTTAAAGTATCTATGTTGCTTAACAAAGTATTGTGGTATGAAAAATAAGCATCTAAAATCATTGTTTTGATAGTGACAAAAGTGACTATAATCAGTATTAAACACATCCGTTGTTTTTATTACCAGTCCTTACAGAACATTTTAATTAATTGGAAATCATTAAAAAATAATTTCCTGGTATAGGATTAAGACTTGAGAAAATTAAAAAATTATTATTCAGGTAATACAATATGCAGTCAGGTTAAGAACAATGTACCTAGAACTCTGGTTTTGCTACTCAAAACACATGTAGATCACTAAAAATAAAAAATGAGCTGTAATTTTCCAGGTTCTCACAGAGTATTTAACATTGACAACTCACCAACCTAAAATTCTCAGTTTCAATATGAAGGTGATATACTTCTAATAATTTATACCATGAGGCATTTGGGCAAATCTCTTTGCAGAAAATAAATTTATGGCTGAAAAAAAAATAGCAGAAACACCTATTTTTGTATACTGTAAAATAACCAAATGTACACAATGACTGGAAAAGTTTTTACAAAAAAAAACTGTCACTACCTCAGATAAGAAGAGCAATTTTACTTCAATGCATTATTATCAGTGTCAAGTTTTCAACCAAACATTTCTAAACATAAAACAAGAGGGTTTGATTCATGCTCATGGAAAAAAAAGGCAATAAAAGAAACTGACTTTAAGTGGCCCAGGTATCTGATTTTGCAGACAAAAGCTACAAAGAAGCTGTTATTATTATGTGTAAATATTTAAAATAAAATATGTTAATAAAGAGTAAACAAATAGGCAAATCAACATAGAAATGGAAACAATAGAAAATAACAAAAGGGACTTCTGTAGCTAAGAAGCAATTTGCATAAATGAAAAATGTATCAAAATGGCACAAGAGTAGATTTGTGAGGGCAGAATAAAAAAGCAGTAAATTTAAACAGAAAATCAATAGAGAAAAAAAATGGAAGAAAAATTGCTTGTTTGAAAAGACTAGTAAAACATATGGAACTTTAGATAGATTGATAAAAATAAAAGAGAAAATAAAAAAAAAATAGCAATACTGGGAAGTTGAGAGAGACATCACAGATCTTAGATAATTTAAGAAATAATTGGGGAATATTATGAACAAAATGTGCCAACGTATATGTCTATTTAGATGGGATAGACAAATTATTTGCAAGAAAAATATGGTCAAAACTGAAACAAAAAGAATTAGAATTTTTGTAATAATCTTGTATCAAGAAAAGAAATCCAATTAGTAATTGAAAACTTTTCCAAAATGAAAAATTTAGCCCCAAGTATTTTCACTGGTGAATACTTTCAAATATGTATAAAATAAAAAATACCAATTCTGCACAAACACTTTCATAAAATTGAGGAAGAAACACTACCCAATTCCTCTTATGAGGTCATTATTACATTGATACCATGATATACCATGATTGAAACCATGATACCAAAGGTACCACAGAAAAGTAAAAGACAAATATCTCTGCTGAGAGTGAATCTTAAGGTTCTTAAATGTATTAAAAAACTGTTAACCATGATACCAAAGATACCACAGAAAAGTAAAAGACAAATATCTCTCCTGAGCATGAATCTTAAGTTTCTTAAATGTATTAAAAAACTGTTTCCAGTAATACATGAATAACATAGCTCACCATGCATGCCTAGGTGAGATTTATCTCAAGAATTCAAAGTTAGTCAAACACCTCAAAACTAATTAATATGAAATAAGGAGAGAGGCGGCATACTTATGATTATCTCAACAGGAGGAGGAAAAGCATATGAAAAATTTACACATGCCTTCAAGACAAGTACAACTCTCAACAAACTAGGGATATAAAGTAAATTCCTCAACTGGCTAAAGGATATCTAGAAAATTATATATAGTTATCAAATCCTAGTTAACAGTGAAAGAATGTTCCCTATTTTAGAAAAGGTTTGAAGCAATGATATCTGCTCTTCAGCTTGTACTCAATATTGGACAGGAAGTTCTAGCCAGTTCAATAAGACAAGAAAAATAATAAAAGTCACACAGATGGGAAACAAAGAAGTAAAACTCCTCTTACAGATAATATGATTATGATTATGGTAACTACTAAAAAAATTCTACAGGAAAGTTTCTTGAACTAATATGTTAGTTTGTCAAAGTTGCAAAATATGATGTCATATATGAAAATCACTTTTGTGTCATGGAAAAAAATGTTTAGAAATAGGTATTTTGAAGTGACCTTTTATAATAGCATAAAAATAAATAAATTTAATATAATAGACATTTGAGATCCACAGATATATGGTCAAATTATTTTATTTTGGTACAAAATTCATGCTTCTGACCATTGTCCCACAGCATTAGATATATCCCTTGGATGCACAGTCCAGCTTTCAGAATTTTTAGATTTCAATGAAAAAAGAAGACTCAACAGACTGCTCTGTCTTTCACAGTTCAGCACCAAGGAATTTGGGTGGAAAATAAATTATGCCAAAATGTTACTTTTATAATACACTTTTCCAAACTGACTTTTTCTATATCATACATTTTTATCACAGATTTTAATATTTTTGCATAATTTGCAAAAGTTACAGATATTTTGTTTGCACATTTTCACCATCTTGGCCATTTTCCCTCCATATTCCTTGTTATCTAATAAGAAATTCTATATATCATAAATACAGAAATCAAAATTGACTAAATAACTGTCATCTAATATTATTTTATCAATTTCAGGCACTATAACATTTAACTATTGTATTCTTACCTCTCTTTTGTCTTCTATAACCTTCTCATTTATTTTTAAAATATAGCTTGAAATGAATATCTTCAGAGGTGTGTCACTACAATCATATCTGTGTTCAACATCTTCCAAACTAGTTCTGGATTTGATGCTTTTATAGCTCAGTTAGGGTCTTGGTTTTTTTGTTTGTTTGTTTTTATCTTCTCTTTTCTTTGTCTTCTACTAATCTTTTCCTTCTAATGGCTTTTGCCTCTTAACATTATACAGATATTTAATGTCTTTTTTTTTAAATAAATGTATAAGAAGAAAACACAATCTTTCTCGTAAAATCCACTTTGTTCTGGTTATACTCTTTTCTACTTTGTATATGGGCACATTTCTCTTGTTTCTGCTTTCCTCATTGCCTTTGTTTTGGCTTACACTCAACTCTCTTAAAAAAGAAATTATTTTACTCTGGACTTTTAATTTAATCACCTTATTTAGGTGTATTATGCCTACAATAAACTGCACCATTTAAATGTGTTTTCATAATTTTTATAAATTTATATACCTACATACCTACTGGAAAAATCAAAGTGTAAAACATTGGCACATCCCTAAAAATACTATTGTTACTTTTCCTTGCTACACCTCTCAGTCCCAGGTAAGCATTTATCACTATATCTGTCATTATAATTAAATTATATTTTATAGAGTTTCAGATAAATGGAAACATATAGAATATAAATACTCTTTTTGCCTGACTTCTTTAACTTCATTTAATGGTTTAGTATTAATCCATGTTGTATGTCTTGTCATTCTTCCTTTTTGTTGAATAGTACTTCATTATATGAATAAATCAAAATTTGTTATTCATTCACCTGTTTAATATTTATGTTACCTCTATTGTTTTGTTCTTAAGAATTAATCTGCTATTTATGTTTATAAATATTTTAAGAAGACATATGTCTTTAATTCTTTTGGATAATATCTAGAAGTAAAATTGCTGGTGTTTATGATAAATGAATGTTTAGCAAAATAAGAAAGTGCAAAACTGTGTTCTGACATGGTTTTATTATTTTATTCTCTCACCAAATGTTTAGACAATTTAAATTAGCTCCCCATATTCCATAGCTTAGAGAAGTATATTAAAACAGTTGTGCAAGAATTTAAAGGAAAATATGGACATAATGAGGAAAGTAATGGAAAATATAAAATTTCCCTACTAGGAAGTGAAAATAGCCAAAAACTTAAATGAAGATTTCCCTGGATTGTATTAACAGCAGATTAGACCTTGCAGAATAAAGATCAGTGATCTTGAAAACATTCATGATGAGTCAGAGAAAATTAATAATGAGAAAGAAAGAATGAATAGAGTAAACTGAGCCTCAGCAATACATGGGAAATATCAAGAAGTCTAACAAAACAAACAAGCAAACAAATAAACAAACAAACAAAAAGGAAATAATGTCAAGTTCAGGAAAAAAGTATTTGAAGGAATAATGGCTGGAAATTCTCTAAGTATGATGAACATGTTATATCTACATATCAAAGTCAAGTAGGATAAATACAGAATAAAAGCAGGCCAATATACATCAAAATGATCTTCCTGAAAGGTACTGATAAAGAGAAAACCTTATAACTTAAAGGGTTAGTTTATGCCAATTTTTGAAATAAAGTGGTTATTGCATCTAATTTTCCCAATGACAATGTATGAGTGTTCCTGTCCCTTCACATTAACTACAATTTTGGTGTTTAAAGTATTTTTTCCCACTATTCTTTTAGGGCTGTAGTTGTGCCTTATTTTGGCATTAATTTGCATTTCACTGGTGTTAAATGCTTTTTCAAATGCTTTTTGACCATTTGTGTTTCTTTTCTGTGAGGTGTCTCTCCAAATCTTTTGCCTTTTATTTAAATATATGTTTCCTTCTTATTACAGAGTTGTAGGTGTTTGTTATATATCCTGGATATGTTCTCTGTCAGATATTATGCTTTTTTAATATTTCAGAAGCTGAAGCTTATTGAGAAATCTCCCTACTCCTAAAAACATGTATCCAACAAGTGTCAGTGCTAACTTTTAACACTCTCTCCCTCCAGTCTTTAAAAAAAAAACAACTTTATTTCAACTTCAAAACATAAAATAACAGACAAAGGCAGCTTAACAAATTATGGAAGCATTATTTTTAAAAATCCTGTCCAGACACACTTTTCTTTTTTAATTATAATAACAAGCTCAATTGTTTCTCCAGTGTTCCAAAAGATGATTAAATGTGCAAATATTAGTTCGATGACATGCCAAGGTCTCTTGTTAATGGAAAAAGGAAAAAGAAAATGCTTGATCACATTCAAATCTCATAAAATTAAATCCCATATTCTTTTCTTTACCTTTAACATTGTTATAGTACCTTCTTTGATTTTGCAAAAAAAACTTACAGTATTACTAACTAGAGTCCATAGTTTACATTAGTTGTATTTTCCCCATGTATCACCATATTCTTAATACTTTTTAATAGAGGACTATTCTTGCATTTGTATTGCTAATCACAATCCTCATTACCACTGAAATCACTAAATTATACAGTCCCTAGATTATCCTCTAACTGTCTTTCAATTAACAGTAACCCCCCTAGATTACTCCATTTAGCCACAATCACATTTATTAATAAGCAGGGTTAGTTATAGTCATTGTAATATGTTACTATCACTACTATCCATTTCTACATATTTACAATGTTTTTCTCTTTTGTAACTTCATTGAGATTTCATTTCAATCTCATTTCATTTAGAGATAATAAACTATAGCAGTTTATTTATATCTTCCTATCTCCAGTCTGTTTCTTTCTAATCCATCTTCATAACACATACAATATTACTTTTCTTTGCTTAATATGTTTAGCAGGATCCCATTTACCTTCAAGATAAAATCAAAACTCCGCAGATTGACATACAAGGCCCTGCATTACAGTTTTTCTGCCACATTTTATTTTTATTTTTTGCAACTTCTTGAAATGTATCTTATGTTCCATTTATACCAATGAGGTAGCTCTGCACACAGTGTGGAACAGCAATCTGTTTCTTCTTGGACAATCTCTTACAAACACAATTCAACAGCGACCAAGTTTGAGAAGCTTTCTCTATTCTCAAATTCATGTAAATGACCATTAGATGCACCTTAAATAGGCCTCTTTCTTGCTGCTTTTTCTATTTGTCCTATGTACAAGGTTCTCAACATTGTTGGAGCAAAGATTGTGCTCTTCATCCCTAACTCTCCATCACATATTTTATGGAAGGAGCTCAATAAATATTCTAGGTCAAGAATTCAGATTCCTTCAGTTTCTTTTATATGTTCATTTCCAAATTCCAAATATTAACCTCTAATTCATCAGCTAGGCCATAAACAATGGCTTTTTGATCTGCTTTTGCATCCTAAGTTTAAAACATTATTTTTACTTGCTACATTATTACAAGCCTTGTTTCATCTTTATCTCTTTCCTATCACAATGAAATGTGTGCTTTACGTAACTATTTGCTTTGATAAAATCTTTGGCTGCTGAGACTGTTTCTTCCAATTCATTTTATCCTCCCATGCCTATTCTATTATTATTTTGCAGTTCATAGTAGCAAGTTCAATTATGCTTAATGTATGTATCCTCCTCACATAAAGGTATGTCCTTACTTGAAATTAAACCTCTACTTGTCTTTTCTGTCTGCAAACATGCTTTTGTTTCAATTTAGTTGAAATAGCAATTCGTTTTACAAGATATTTTTTGTGTCAGTATTTTGTTTCATTTTAAAAACAATTTATTGAAGTATATCATACATATATGAACATATATAAATTATAAGAGTATAGTAAAAGTTGTGAACTTACAAAATAAACGTACATAACACCATACAGGACTCCCACACATCATCCTACCACAAATACCTTGCATTTTTTGTGAAAAATTTGTAACAAATTATGAAAGAGCATTGTCAAAGTATTACTACTAACTACAGTCTGTATCATACATTTAGTGTATTTTCCCCCACCCACCTATCATTTTGTTCATAACCATACAATTTATCTAAAGTGTATAATCAATGGCATTTTGTATATTCACCAATTTGTGCATTCATCACTTCAGTCAATATTAGAACATTTCTTTACTCCCCCTGAAAAAAAACACAAATACCAAACCATTATCATACCCATATGTTAGTGCTACGAATTATAAATTATAAATTTCACCATTTCTATTCATTTCCAAACATTTCCAGCAAATTTTTCACCAATTCTGCAGATTAAACCTCAGCTTTCTGTTCTTTAAACACAATCTTTTCTCTGGTGACTTATATTCTAGATATTAACTCCATGAATTTTCTCATTAAATTTAGTTCATCTCAGAGAAGTCATATAGTATTTGTCCACATGTGTCTGGCTGGCTACACTCAACATAATGTCCTCCAGGTTCATCCACATTATCATATGCTTCATGACTTCATTTCTTCTTACACTTGATTAATATTGCATTGCGTGTGTATACCACAGTTTGTTTTTCCATTAGTCAATTCATGGACACCTGGGTTGCTTCCATCATTTGGCAATTGTGAATAATGCCGCTATGAACATTGGTGTGCAGATGTCTGTTCATGTCCCTGATCTCAGTTCTTCAGGGTATATACTTAGTAGCTATTGCCATATCACCTAGTAGATCTATATCTAACTTTTTAGGAACTGCCAAACACACTTCCACAGTGGCTGTACCGTTCTACATTCTCACCAGTAGTAAATAACATTCCTATCACTCCACATCTTCTCCAACACTTGTAGATTTTTGTTTTGTTAATAATGGCCATACTAGTAAGTGTGAAATGATGTCTCATTATAGCTTTGATTTGTTTTTCCCTAATACCCAATGATGCTGAGCATTTTCTCATGTGATTTTTCACTATTTGTATTTGTTCTTTAGAAAAACGTCTATTCAGATCTTTTGCCCATTTTTTAATTGGGTAATTCATCTTTTTATTGTTGAGTTGTAACAACTCTCTATATATCATGGATATTAGACCCTTGTCAGATGTGTGATTTCCAAATATTTTCTCTTATTGAGTAGGCTACCTTTTACCCACTTCACATAGTTCTTTGAGTTGCAGAATTGTTTAATTTTTAGGAGGTCACATTTATCTATTTTTTCTTTTGTTGCTCATGCTTTAGGTGTAAGGGTTAAGAGACCCCCACATTCTCAAGGTCTTGTAGATGTTCCTCTGTATTATCGTCTAGAAGTTTCATGGTCCTGGATTTTATGTTTAGGTCATTGATCCATTTTGAGTTGATACTTGTATGGGGAGCAAGGTAGGGGTCCTCTTTCATTTTTGGTTATGGATATCTGGTTATCCCAGCATCATTTGTTGAAGAGACTGTTTTGTTCAAGAAAAGTGGATGTGGTAGCCTAATAAAAAAATCCTTTGACCATAGAAGTGAGGGTTTATTTCTAGACTGTCAATTTGATTCCATTAATCAATGTGTCCACCTTTATGCCAATACCATCCATGATGTTTTGACAACTGGAGCTTTATAATACACTTCAGTGTCAGGGAGTGTGAATACTCCAACTTCATTCTTCCTTTTTATGATGTTTTTTTTTTGGCTCTCTGGGACAACGTTCCCAATCAAATAAATTTGTTAATTGACTTTATTTCTCTAAAGTAGGCTGTTGCAATTTTGATTGGTATTGCATTGAATCTATAAATCAGTTTGGGTAGAATTGACATCTTCCCAATGTTTAGTCTTCCAATCCATGAACATGGAATATCCATTCATTTATTTAGGTCTTCTTTGCTTCTTTTTAACAATGTTTGGGGATTTCTGAATACAGATACTTTACATTTCTGATTAAATTAATTCCTAGGTATTTGAGTCTTTTTGTTCCTATTGTAAACGGAATTTTTTTCTTGATTCTTTTCTCAGCTTGCCTATTAGTAGTGTATAGAAATGCTACTGATTTTTGTGCATTGATCATATATCTGAATTTGCTGAACTCATTTATTAGCTCAAGTAGGTTTGTTGTAGATATGCTGGGATTTTCTAAACCTAGGACCATATCATCTGCAAATAGTGAATATTTTAGTTCTACTTTTCCAGTTTGGATATCTTTTATTTCTTTTTCTTGCCTAACTGCTCAAAGCACAATGGTGAATAACAGTGATGACAACAGACATTAGTCCCATCCATCAGCCCCATAGGATCTAAGCCTCCTCTTAATTAGAAGGAGAGTGGTCATCACCATCCCAGCATCCTCAGGACTGGGGAATGAATGATGGACTAGGATAGACTTATGATTATTTTACTATAGACTTACTGTTATTCTAGCAATGGAAGAACTTTTATCATTGATGTGGAGGAAGTGGCCACTGGAGTTTCTCAGGGGAGGAAGAGGGGGAAAAGAGGTGTAACATTTTCAGGACATTAGAATTGTCCTAAATGATGTTGCAATTATGGATACAGACCATTAAAAATTTTGTCATAACTTACAAAATTGTATGGGACAGAGTGTAAACTATAATGTAAACTTTAATCCACACTTAGTGACAGTGTTCCAATGTGTGTTCATCAATTGCAACAAATGTGCCACACAAATGCAGGATGTTGTTAATGTGGAAAAGTGTGGGAGGGTTAGAGGGTGGGGCATATGGAAATCTCCTATATTTTTTATGTAACATTTATGTAATCTAAAGTATATTTTAAAATATAGAAAAGAATTTAAAAAAAGAAAATGGAAAACAGAAAAAAGAAATAAAGAAAAGCTTTCAAACTCTCCCCATTGTATATGATGTTGGCTGTGGAGTTTTCATATGTGCCCTTAATTATATGTGGAAATTTCTCCTATACCTATCTTTTGAAGTGTTTTTATCAAGAACTCATGTAGGATTTTGTCCTATGTCATTTCTGCATCAATTGAGATGATTATGTTTTTTCCTTTTGGTTTGTTAATATGGTATATTATATTAAATGATTTTCTTCTGTTGACCCACCCTTGCATACCAGGAATAAAATCCACTTGATCATGATGTATAATTATTTTTAAATGCTGTTGGATTCAATTTGCAAGTATTTTGTTGAGATTTTCTGCATCTATGCTCATTAGGGAGATTGGTTTGTAATTTTCTTTCCTTGTAGTATCTTTATCTGATTTTGGTATTAGGGTGATATTGGTTTCATAAGATGGGTTGGGTAATTTTCTTCCTATTCAATTTTTTTCGATGAGTTTAAACAGGATTTGGTATTAATTCATATTGAAATGTTTGATAGAAGTTGCCTGTGAAGCCATCCGGTCCTGGACTTTGTTTTTTGGGAGATTTTTGACAACTAATTGAATCTCTTTGCTTCTTATTTGTTGAGTTCCTGTATTCTTGTAGAGTCAATGTAAGTTCTTTGTGCATTTCTAGGAATTTGTCCATTTCATCTAGGTTGTCTAATTTGTTGGTATACAGTTTCTCATAACATCCACTTATGATCCTTTTTCTTTCTGTGGAGTCAGTTGTAATGTCCCCTATTTCATTCCTGATTTTATTTATTTGCATTTTCACTCTTTTTTCCTTTGTCAGTTTTGTTAAGGGTTTGTCAATTTTATTCATCTTCTCAAAGAACCAACTTTTGATTTTGCTGATTTTCTCTACTGTTTTTTGTTCTCAATGTCATTTATTTCTGCTCTAATCTTTGTTATTTCTTCCTTTCTGCTTGCTTTCAGATTGTTTTCCCATTCTTTTTTCTAGTTTCTCCAGTTGCTCAGTTAGGTCTTTAATTTTAACTCTTTCTTAGTTTTTATTAAAGGCATTTAGGGCTATAAATTTCCCTCTCAGCCCTGCCTTCACTTTATCCCGTAAGTTTTGAAATGTTGTGTTCACATTTTATTTCATCTCAAGGTAACTATTAATGTCTTCTTGCGATATCTTCTTTGACCCACTGATTGTTTAAAAGTGTTGTTTAGCCTTGATATATTTGCAAATTTTCTCTTCTCCTGCCTATTATTGATTTCCAGCTTCATTCCATTATCATCAGTGAAGATGCTTTGTATAACTTAAGTCTTCTTGAATTTATTGAGCATTGTGTTGTGCCCCAGCATTTGGTCTATCCCAGAGAAAGATATATGAGCACTTGAGAAGAATGTATAACCTGCTGATTTGAGGTGCAATGTACTGTATATGTCTGTCAGATCCAGCTTGTTCATGTTTTTAAAGTTCTCTCTTTCCTTTTTGATCTCTGGCTAGTAGTTCTATTGATGTGAGGGGAGTGTTGAAGTCTCCAACTATTATTGTAGAGACATCTATTTCTCCTTTCAGTTTTGGCAGGGATTGTCTCCTTTATTTTGGGGCACCTAGGTTAGCTGCATAGATATTTATGACTGTTTCTCCTTCCTAGTGGATTGTCCTTTTTACTAATATATAATGGCATTCTACATAACTTAAAATTTTTCACATTTAAAGTTTGTTTTGTCTGATACCAGTAAAGATACCCCTACTCTCTTTTGGTTACTGTTTGCATGAAATATTGTTTACCAAACTTTCACTTTAAGTCTATTTGTGTCATTGGTTCCAAGGTGAGTCTCCTGCAGGCAGCGTATGGATGACTCATATTTTCTTACCCATTCTGTCAACCTATGTCTTTAAAAAACTCCATTTTATTGATACATATTAATAAAGCATAAATCCATTCACAGTGAACAATCAATGGTATTCGGTGTAACCACATAATTGCACATTCATCACTTCAATCATTTTAAAGCATTTTTATTATTCCAATAACAATAATAAACAAAAAATAAAGAAGCCAAAAAAACTCATGTCCTCTCTATCTCTCTATGCTTCCCCTGCTATACATAGATATTATTCCTTTCCTTCTCTATTTTATATTTGTACTTATATTTTTTAAAAAACAGTCATATATGAAATATCACCCATTTTACATGAGGTTTCATTATCTTATACAGTCCCATCTTACAGTTTTTAGCTTTCCTTCTAGTAATATACATTACCTTAGACTTTTCCTTGCAGCCACTCTCATACCCATTAAATAGCTCTGCTAGTTATAAACTCTATGATGTGCTTTCACCATTTCTACTCACTTCCAAAGATTTATAAACAACTACTTTACCAGTTCTGCAAAAATTAACCCTCAGCTTTCCATTCTGTATCTATATTCTAATTATTAATTCCATGAGTTTATGTAACATATTTAGTTCAATAGTGCAATCATAAAGTATTTGACCTTTTGTGTCTCACTTGCTTCATTCAACATAATGTCCTTGAGTTTCACCCATTTTGTTATATGCTTCACGACTTCATTTCTTCTTACCACTGCATAATTTTCCATCATGGATATATAACACAATTTGTTTATTCATTCATCAGCTGATGGACACCTGGTTCATTTCCAACTTTTGGTAGTCATGAATAAAGCTGCAATGAACATCAGTGTGCAGACGTCTGTTCATGTTTATGTTCTCATTTCTTGTGGGTATATGCCTAGTGCCTAGTAATGGTATTGCCCGGTCACAAGGAAAATCTATATTCAACTTCCTTTGGAAATGCCAAGGAGTCTTCCACAGTGGCTGTACCATTTTACTTTCCCACCCACAGTGAATAAGCATTATTATTTCTCCAATCCTCTCCAATATTTACAGTTTTCCAACTTTTTCATAGCGGCCAGTCTAATAGGTGTAAAATGATATATCATTGTAATTTTGATTAGCAAAAATGTTGAAGATTTTTTCATGTGTTTCTTCACCATTTACACTTCTTTGGACAATTGTCTTTTTGAGTCTTTTGCCCATTTTTTAATCAAGTAGTTTCTCTTTTTGTTGTTGAAATGAATGATCTCTTTATATATCATGGATATTAAACCTTTATGAGATGTGTGATTGCCAAATATTTTTTCCCATTGAGAAACCTTTGACAAAGACCTTTGATGTTTAAAACTCTTTAATTTTGAAGAAGGCACATTTGTCTATTTTCTCTTTTGTTGCTCGCATTTTCCATGTAAGGTTTAAGCAACTACTGCTTACCACAAGATATGAAGATGTTTTCGCACATTTGCTCTAGGAGTTTTATGAGTGCCACTGCAGGAATCTATCCTGCAAAGACTGCAAAGGTGCAAAGAATTACTCTGAACACTGAGGTTGAGAGAGGTAAGGGGGAGAACAGCTAAAGGAGCTATCCTCGTTTGCTGACTCCATGGTTTTTATTCTCTTTTTACAAAGCACAAGGTCAGTGGGTACATGCAGGGGCTCAGAAAGCTCCGGGCTGCACAGGATGTGAAGGAGAGGCAGAAAGCCCTAACTAAGTATCAGAGCAAAGCAAGAATGTTCCTACTGTTTTCAGCAGGAATTGATAGCAGCGGTTTTCTGCCCCCACAGTAGTTTTCTGCTTGTGCAATAAAGCAGGCCCTAAACTGTTTCAAAGATATTTTAGCCAAAGTGTATCCACATGCCATTTTTATATTTAAGTCCTTGACCCATTTTGAGTTAATTTTTGTATAAGGTGTGAGATAGGGGTCCTCATTCTTTCTTTTGGATGGCTGACCAGTTCTCCCAACAGCATTTTTTGAATAGACTGTTCTGGCCCAGTTGGGAGAGCTTGACGGCCTTGTCAAAATTCGCTTGACTGTAGATATGAGGGTCTATTTCTGAATTCTCAATTTGGTTCCATTGGTCAATCTGTCTGTCTTTATGCTGGTAACATGTTATTTTTACCACTGTAGTTAAATAATATGCTTTAAAGTCAGGAAGTAAGAGTCCTCCAACTTCATTCTTCTTATATAAGACATATTTGGCTATTTTGGGCCCCTTACACTTCCAAATAAATGTGATAATTGGTTTTTCCATTTCTTCAAAAAAGGCTATAGGGATTTTTATTGGGATTGCATTGAATCTGTAAATCAGTTTGGATAGGATTGGCATCTTAACGATATTTAGTCTTTCAATCCAGGAACATGGAATGTCATTCCATTTATTTAAGTCTTCTTCGGTATGTTTTAGCAATTTTGGGTAGTTTTATGAATACATACCTTTTATTTCCTTAGTTAAGTTTATTCTTAAGTATTTAATTGTTTTAGTTGCTGTGATGGTTAGGCTAATGTGTCAACTCGGCCAGGTAATTGTGGTCAGTTGTTTGGTCAAGCATGCACTGGACTAATTGTAATACAAGGACATTTATGGGATTTAGTCATCGGTAAGTTTTATGCATAGATGACTTATTTCATCTGCATCAACCAGAGATTGCCATCAACAATGAGTAACACTTTATCCAATCAGTTGAATGCCTTAAAAGCGGAAGTGATTTCAGTATTCAGAGAGAAGTTCCCAGCTCATCTTTGGACAGCCAATGTCTCTCAGAAACTCAACAAGGACCTTCATTGGATTTTCATCAGAGCCCCTGGTTTGAAGCCTGCCTGCAGAACCTAGATTTGTGCACCCTCCACAGTCATGTGAGAGACTTATAAAATCTAACATTCTTTATAGATATCTTCTGTTGATTCTGTTTCCCCAGAGGCCCCTGACTAATACAGCTTGGTACCAAGAGTAGGGTGATTCTTGAGGAACAGAATCTTAAACATTGGATGTCTGAGGTGTTTCTGGGAGCTTTTCAATTGGTTCTACTTTAGTTGGACTCAAGGGTAGTAAAGACTCCCTTTCCAATAATGAAGAGGCCACTAACAGTCTATGGTGTGAGTTAGTAATGGTGGTACACAAAATATCATCACTGGATTCCCCTACTTCGAAGCAAGGATCTGAGTGAGAATATTTTTAACACCTTAATAGAGTTTTGTGCAGTTAAAAGGTATAATGATATTGGCTGGCTCCTCCTAGTAACTCTAGATACAGTTACAAAAGAAAGAGGTGAGCTAAATGAGTTAAATTTGAAATTTAAACACTGCATTAGTGATGTGAAATTTTCTATGTGTGCTCTAAAAGAAAATCTTGTCTCCTGCAGCCACAGGATTGAGATATTGAGAACCAAACTCAAACTTTCATTGTACAAATAGCAGAGTTACAAAGGAAACTAAAATCTCAAACCCCCAGGGTTTCTGCAGTTAAAGTGAAGGCATTGATTGGAAAGGAGTGGAACCCAGAGGATTGGGAGGATGACATATGGGATGATGATAATATTGGTGGGGACATTGGAACCCTAAATTCTACAGAGACTTTACCAGATAAACCTGCCATGGCCTGCCCTGTGGGACTACACCTTGTCAACCTTGTATCACCCAGGTTCCAGCCTGTCCCAGGGAGTCCTGACCTCATTCCAGCCCTGAGGTCGGTACCAGCCAAATTGAAACCTGCACTGCCCAGCCTCTGGCTTGCCCCAGGGAGTCTGGATCACCTCCCCGCCCTGAGACAGGTACCAGCCAAACTCCAGCATGCACGGCCCAGCCTCCACCTTGCCCAGAAGAAATCTACCTTCCAAACACTGCCTGAAGAGATTAATCCTGTCTCACCAGAAGAAAATACAAACGAATGCCCTGAGGTCAGTACCTTGCAAGACATTTCTAATCCTTCTTACCCACCCTAGGTTGAGATGCACGATTTGCCCGGGTATATATTAGAAGAGGGAATTCAGAGGCTAAAAGAGATTGGAATCCTAGAATGGATTTACCATTTAAGACCTGCCCAACTACACCAGAAATGTCCAGAGGACACATCTTTAACCAGGACTCTGAGGATAAGTTTGTAAGACTAACTACATCTTCCCTGAAGAGCTCTGTGGTTACTCTTCTCTGTAGTCCAGTTATTACTGTAGGGAAGGCTGTAATGGAATTAGAATCCTTGAACATTACGAGGATGATCAGATAACGGGCCAGTAAATGTCAAGTATCAGCAGTTAATCACCAAAGACAAGGTGGGCATGGTTACTGTAATGAAAGGCAGATTCAAAGCTGCACTCAAAATAGTCTGAGTCACATGGAGTTATGGCATTGGCTAATAGATCTTGGGGTACCTAGAAGTGAAGTAAATGGGCAGTCTACTAAATTTCTCCTGGAACTGTATAACCAGAAGAGTTTTAGATCAAGTGAACAAAACCCTAACTCAAATTAGAGTCACAGAGAATCAGGGCCCCTTAATCAATTCCCAGACTTGAGACAGTTTACAGACCCAAAGCCCCTTGAATGAGGAGAAGGCCAAGTCCCTTTGGGGAAGGATTCTGTTAAACTGCCAAAAATTTATACTGTTAATCTTCCTCCCTCCTTTCCCCAATGATATCTACAGCTTTTTACCAGAGTAACTGTGCATTGGGAAAAGGAAATGATCAGATATTTCGGGGATTATTAGACAATGGCTCAAAAGTGACAATAATTTCAGGAGACCCAAAACGTCACTGTGGTCTACCAGTCAAAATAGGGGCCTATGGTGGTCAGGTGATTGCTGGAGTTTTAGATCAGGTCCATTCCACAGTGAGTCAAGTGGGTCCCCAGATCCATTCTGTGGTTATTTCTCCAGTTCCAGAATGTATAATTGGCATCACATACTCAGTAACTGGCAGAATCCCCGCATTGGATCCCTGACTCATGGAGTGAGAGCTATTATGGTAGGAAAGGCCAAGTGAAAGACACTAGAACTTCCTTTGCCTAGCAAAATAATAAAACAAAAGCCATACAAGATTGCTGGATGGTTTGCAGAGATTAGTACCACCATCAAGGATTTGAAGGATGCAGGGGTGGTGATTTCCACCACATCACCATTCAACTCTCCTATTTGGACTGTGTAGAAAACAGATGGATCTTGGAGGATGACAGTGAATTATCCTAAACTTAACCAGGTGGTGATTCCAATTGCAGCTGCTGTCCCAGATGTGGCATCATAGCTTGAACAAATCAACACAACCCCTGGTACCTGGTATGCAGCTGTTGATCTGACAAATAATTTTTTCTAAAGTGCCATTAGTAAGGACCACCAGATACAGTTTGCTTTCAGTTGGCAAGGCCAGCAGCATACCTTAACTATTCTGCCTCAGGGGTATATCAACTCTCCAGCCCTGCATCATAATATTGTCTTCAGGTTACTTGATCATCACTCCTCCCACAAGACATCACACTGGTCCATTATATTAATGATATCACGTTGCTAGGACCTAGTGAGCAAGAAATAGCAAAGACACTAGACTTATTGGTAAGGCATTTGTGTGATAAAGAATGGGAGATAAATCCAACAAAAATACAAGGGCTTTCCATCTCAGTGAAATTTCTAGGGTCCAGTGGTGTGGGGCATGTAGAAATATCCCTTCTAAACTGACAGATAAGCTATTGCATCTGGCACCTCCTATGACCAAAAAAGGGACACAACGCTTATTTGGTATCTTTGGATTTTGGAGACAACAAATTTCTCATTTAGGTGTGCTACTCTGGCCCATTTACAGAGTGACTAGAAAAGCTGCTAGTTTTGATTGGGGACTGGAACAAGAGGAGGCTCTGCTACAGGTCCAGGCTATTGTGAAAGCAGCACTACCACTTCGGCCATATGATCCAGCAGATCCAATTGTGCTGGAAGTTTCAGTGACATATAGAGATGCTGTCTGGAGTCTTTGGCAGGTCCTTATATGGGAATCATAATGCAGACCCTTAGGAGTTTGGAGCAAAGAGCTGCCATCCTCTGCAGATAACTACTGTCCTTTTGAGAAACAGCTCCTGGCTTGCTACTGGGCCTTAGTAGAGACTGAACACTTAACCATGGGCCATCAAGTTACCATGAGACCTGAGTTGCCTATCATGAGCTGGGTATTGTTTGACCCAACACACTATAAAGTTGGGCGTGACAACAGCACTCCATAATAAAGTGGAAGTGGTATATTCAAGATAGGGCTTGAGCAGGCCCTGAAGGCATAAGTAAGTTACACAAGGAAGTAGTACAAATGCCCATGGTCACCACCCCTGCCATGTTACCTTCTCTTTCCCAACCAACAGCTTCGGCTTCTTGGGGAGTCCCTTACAATCAGTTGACTGAGGAAGAGAAAAGTCAGGCCTGGTTTACGGATGGTTCTGTATGGTATGCAGATATCACCCAAAAGTAGTAGCTGCAGCACTGCAGCCCTTTTCTGGGACATCCCTGATAGACAGTAGTGAGGGCAAATCCTCCCAGTGGGCAGAATTTTGAACAATGCATCTGATTGTTCATTTTGCTTAGAATAAGAAATGGCCAGAGCATTTGTACACTGATTCATGGGTTGTGGCCAATGGTTTAGCTTGATGGTCAGGGACTTGGAAGGAACATGATTGGAAAATTGGTGACAATGTGGTCTGGGGAAGAAGTATGTGGATAGACCGTTCTGAGTGGGAAAAAAAAAATGAAAATATTTGTGTCACATGTGAATGTTCACCAGAGGGTGACTTCATCAGAGGAAGATTTTAATAATCAAGCGATAAGATGACTTGCTCTGTGGCAAATGCTCAGCCTCTTTCCCCAACCACTCTTGTCATTGCCCAGTGGGCTCATGAACAAAGTGGCCATGGAGGTAGGGGTGGAGGTTATGCATGGGCTCAGCAACATTGACTTCCCCTCACCAAGGCTGACTTAGCTACAGCCATTGCTGAGTGCCCAATCTGCCAGCTGCAGAGTCCTACACTCAGCCCACAATATGGCACCATTCCCCAAGGTGATCAGCCTGCTATCTGGTGGCAGGTTGACGATGTTGGACCACTTCCACCATGGAAGGGGCAGCAATTTGTTTTAACTGAAGTAGGCATATACTCCAGATATGATATTGCATTTCCTGTACACAATGCAATGCTTCTTCCAAAAGTACCATCCATGGACTTACTGACTGTCTTATCTACCACCATGGCATTCCACACACCATTGCTTCTGATAAAGGAATCCATTTCACAGCAAATGATGTGCAGGAATGGGCATACATACAAGGAATTCACTGGTCTTACCATGTTCCCCATCACCCTGAAGTAGCTGGGTTGATAGAATGGTGGAATGGCCTTTTGAAGACTCAATTACAGTGTCACCTAGGTGGCAATACTTTGCAGGGCTGGAGCAATGTTCTCCAGACGGCTGTGTAAGCTCTATATCAGCATCCACTCTATGGTGCTGTTTCTCCCATAACCAGGATTCATGGGTCCGGGAATCAAGGGGTGGAAATGAGAGTGGCACCATGCACTATTAGCTCTAGTGATCCACTAGGAAAATTATTGCTTCCTGTCCCTGGAACCCTAAGCTCTGCTGGTCTACAGGTCTTAGTCCTAAAAGGAGGAGTGCTGCCACCAGGGAACACAGCAATGATTCCAATGACCTGGAAGTTAAGACTGCCACCTGGTCATTTTGGGTTTCTCATACCTTTCAATCAACAGGAAAAGAAGGGAAT
>JAQZBX010009704.1:24948-45717 GCA_029593785.1 Cabassous unicinctus | reverse complement strand
GGTGCTCTATCCATTGCGCCACACCCGCTTCCTGCCGTGAGGTTGCTGCTTCAGCCCACCGCACTGCTCAGGCCGGCGTGCCCTCACAAGGAGGCCTCAGGACGTGAACCCGGGCCTCCCATATGGTAAGTGGGGGCTCTATCCACTGAGCCACACCCGCTTCCCCTAAATATATTTTGTATACTCATAGAGTTAATAATTAGAATATAGGTCACCAGAAAGTGGAATGAGGGTAGAGAATGGAAAGCTGAGGGTTAATCTGTGCAGAATTGGTAGAAAGGTTGTTTGTATATCTTTGGAAATCAATAGAAATGGTGAAAGCTATCATAATGTTTATAACTAGCAGAGCTATTAAACGAGTATGACAGTGGTTGAAAGGGAAAGTCTAAGGTCATGTATATTACTAGAAAGAAAGCTAAAAACTGTAATATGGGACTGTATAAGATAGTAAAACCTCATGTAAATATGGGTGATACTGCATTTATAAGACTGCTTTTACAAAATATAAATACAAATATATCAGATTGAAGGAAAAAGAATAGCAGCTATGTACTGCAGGGGAAGCATAGAGAGATTGAGAGGTGATGAGTTTTGTTTGCTTGTTTTTTGTTTATTATTATTATTGGAATAGCAAAAATGCTCTACTGGTGATTGAAGTGATGAATGCACAACTATGTGATTATACCATTGATTGTACATTTGGATGGATTTATCCTTTATTAATATGTCAATAAAATTGATTTGCTTAAAAAAAGAAGGGTTTGAGACAATCAGGGAAAGTGAAACACAGACTTTATTGTGAATTATTGTTGACTTTGCCTGTGATAGTTGTACTATGGTTACATTAAAAGAAGTCTGTTAAAAATACATAATTTAACAGTAATGGGTAAAGAAGAGTAACGTAGAGGCTAAGGCTGTAATGTACAGGAGAAAGGAGAAAGAACATATTGGTCTTAGAACAGGAGTTTGGGCTCAATTCCTGGTCTCAACATTTTTTAAATGGGAGAACTTGAATGAATTTCTTGGGCTCTGTTAGCCACAGTTTCCACCAAATACTACCTGCCTGGTAGGGTTTAAGAATTATGAAGTGCCTGACACATAGTTGACATTTAACAGGATTCTTAATATAAAGGGTTAGCCTTTACAGATGGATTCGCTGTTAACCAATGTCAACATCCTTATCTAGTGGCTCATGATAGATTTCCAAGCATTCACTATAGACTGATGAACATGATATTCTTTATATCACATGAACCCAGGTCCCCTGTGGTGGCCACTGGTCCCTGAAAACATTCTTCCATACAGGGCAGAAAGCAAGGTGAGACTTAGAGGCATAGAGAGCCCTGAGCTGGTAATATCAGTGAGGTGGTTATGCAATGGTCAGGCTAAATGAATTAATATATGTAAAATGCTTAGAAAAGTGCCTGGGTCATGGTAATATTATATAAGCATCATTATTGCTATTACTGGAAACAACCCAGCAGAATACAAGCCAACTTCAACTTCTACAGAAGTTCCTCCTTTTTCTGCTTCTCTGAACTCCCTCTTAGGTGCTGAGGTAACAATCTATAAATGGATATATTTTCCTAGGATGACTCAATCTCTTAATTCACAGATTCTGCTCTTGCCTTGGGCTTGAGCCACTCTGAGTTTCCATTTTGACTGCATCATCACTAATGGGTCTTTGGCGCTCCTAGTTAACAATCGCCTTGACCCAGAAGGATGAGGGAATCGATGGCCCCATGGCGTCATCCTTCAAGCCTCATCCTCTGCTCCAAGGGAAGTCTGGTCCTCATTGCAGCCAGAGGTAATCAGAGATAGAGACACAAGTCCTTTACTAATACACTGAGAATTTCCGAGAAGAGCCTGGGCTAACTAGCACCCCAGGAAGTCTGCGAGTTTGTAGCCTTTTTTGCTAGAGAGGAGATTTCTATGTGTTTCCAATTCTTCCCCTGACCATGGGCTGGTTCAGTATAAGCTGCTATGCAACACGTATCCAGAGAGGTGTTCTTTGAATGGCCAGTTGGGGCATGGAGATGTTCCAGACAACGGATGGGGGCTCAGAAATACAACCTGCCTGAGGACTTTGTGACATTGGTAAAACACAACCCCCTAGATAAACAAATGAACAACAAGACTCATGCTACCTGGGCCGCATGAGCCTTGGAGCAAAGCTAGCCTCCTGTAAACGGCCATAAAATCACATTTCATTGCCTTTACCTCAACCTGAAATTACAGGAACTTCAGCTCCCGAGAGTCTGCTGCTGCTTCAGCTATCCCTGGGCTACCCAGGCCATGTCTTACAGGTGCTCGCAATCTCTTAGCTGAGGGGTGTCCAGCATTAGCCTCTTCTCTTCCCTGGGCTCCCACCCTGATGTCTGCTGCAGAGGCCTCTGGTGCTCTGGTGCTCACCCAGAGGAGGTAGCTCCCAGGTTCACGGCAAAATCTTCTGGAGTCCCTGAGGCTGCCAGCTTGCCCTGGGCTGAGCCCCGATGCTGCCTGCAGACCCTCTGCCGCCTGATGCTCTGAAGTCATATTGCTTTAATTTAGCAAGGATACAGGCCAGGCAAGGGCTGGTGTTGCAGGCTGGTGACCGCTTGGAAAAAGGCATCAAGGCCAGGAAAATGGCTAGATCAAGGAGCCATTGGGCCAAATGCTAGTGTTGATTGGTGAGGCCAGACCAAGGCTCAGGTTCCGGGAGACCAGTGAGAGGTGACTAGGGCCTGGTGAAAGAATCGCATGAAGGCATCTTAACCTAACCCAAAGGGCAAGGAGCAACTCTCTGCTGAAGCAGAGACAGTCCTGAGCAGGTAATAGTCAAAGCTATAACCCTGCTGGTGTTCAAGTTACCTGACTTAGTGGAGTTATCTGCCCAGCACCCCTTTTCTAAGAATGGCCTAATACCTTACTGCACAGCAATCCCACCCCATCAGCACCCCACACACCCATTTGTTTCAGAGCTTCAGCTCTACCACTTAATAGGTGTGTGCCTTTGGACTTGTCAGGTAATCTCTAGAAACCTCAGTTTCCTCACCTTCATGTAGTGTTGTTTTGGAATATCAAATCACCTATGGCCCTTAGTACAGTGCCTGGCTCATGGGAAGTATTCAGTAAATGGTTTGCATCATCATCATCCCCACTGTCATTATCAGCATTGTCATTACCCCCAGGATTCTGTACATTTTGTATCTGACATTAATAAAACCCTCATGAAAAAATATTTGGAAATCACATATCTGGTAAAGGTTTAATATCCAGGATATATAGAGATGTTACAACTCAACTATAAAAAGACAAATGACCCAATTAAAAAATGGGCAAAAGACTTGAATAGACATTTCTCCAAAGAAGAAATACAAATGGCAAAAAAACACATGGAGAAATGCTCAACATCACTCATGATTAGGGAAATGCAAATCAAAATTACAATGAGATATCATTTCACACCTATCAGAATGGCCACTATTAAAAAGACAGAGAACTACAAGTGTTGGAGAGGATGTGGAGAGATAGGAACACTTCTTCACTGTTGGTGGGAATGCAGAATGGTACAGCAACTGTGGAGGACTGTTTGGCAGTTCCTAAAGAAGTTGAATATAGACTTGCCACGTGACCCGGCAATACCACTCCTGGTTATATACCCAGAAGAACTGAGAGCAGTGACACAAGCAGACATCTGCACACCAATGTTCATAGTAACATTATTCACCATTGCCAAAAGTTGGAAACAATCCAGGTGTCCATCAACAGATGAATGGATAAACAAACTGTGGTCTATTCACACGATGGAATATTATGCAGCTATAAGAAGAAATGAATTCGTAAAGCATATGGCAACATGGATGAATCTGGAGGACATTATGCTGAGTGAAGCAAGCCAGACAGAAAAGGACAAATACTGTATGAGTGCGTTACTATGAACCAAATATATTGTGTAACATATTGTTTGATTCCAAAAAAAATTTACATGTATCCATTACATTTAATTGAGAAATGTATATAGTTATTCATCTGTGTTTACTTTTTAGTTTTTAATTGTTTATATTTTCAATTATTAAATGTACAAAATAAAGTAAAAAAATAAAATAAAGCCCTCACGTGGTCTAATTTCTGCATGGAGTTGCATGTGTCCAGGAACCAACACTAACTATAGAGGTATTCCAACATTTACTCACACTTCTGCAAGAACAGTAACAGGACTCCAATCCGTACCCCACCACAGTACTCATAAACCCTCCTTTCTCTCCTCAGTTCCTTCACTGCCCCAACTTCCATGTTCCCTCCTCCAAGTAACCTACCCCCTCAGCTCCCAGAGCACATCTGGTTTGCTTGTGTTTTTCCTCTCCTCTCCTTTCTTCCTCTCCAAACCCCAGTTCTTTGATAACTTCTGCAGCCTCCCATCCAGTCTAGTTCAACCCCATCCTCTCTCACAAAAGGATGTAAATCAGGGCTGATTGGCAAAGAGGGAAATCTGCTTAGGCAGCAGCCTCGGTGTTTCCACAATGAATAGAGATAACAAAAACCATGTCATTAGACACATATGCCAGTATCTTAACACATATGATCTCATTTACCTTTCTGATCTAACGCTGAGTGGATAAAGACAACAAGCTCTTTGGTGGGCAGATGGAAAAGAAAGGAAGAGTAGGGAATACCAACAGGTTAATGAATCTTGGCCCCAAGAAATGGACAATCTGACCGTGTCCTGGGGCATGATTGATTGGTCCAGGGTGGGTATGTGACCCCAGCTGTCCATCAAGGGCTGTCATGGGGACCCTTGGATTTAGGACCAAGTGAGTCTTTGGAAGGTGAACATGTACACTGTACAATTTGGGAAGTACCAAAATCATGTTATTGTGTTTTCTTGCCATGCAGATAAGCCAATCCCTAGCAAGAGATAAGCCCGAGGCAGGAGAAACAAAGCAGATGGCAAGAGTGTGCCTGTCATCGTTGTCCCTATGTCCAGGGGTCCTGAGGCCCAGTGATATTCCTGCCCCCTCTTTCCATAATTTCCTCTTGGCTTAAGCAGGGTTGAGGGATGCTTTGGTCCTTTGCAATGAAAAATGCTAACCCGCACCGCTGGATTGAGACATGGCCTCAAACGGACGGGGATGGCAGCCAGCAGGCCAAGGCTGCAGTGAGGGAAGTGTAGGGTAGCGGGAGGCAGCAGTGAGCAAGCTCAGCACAAGGCTACATGGAGATGTGCACAGGGGAGGGGAGGCCTGAGAACATCCCATGTGAATCGAGAGCTGCGGCTCAGGCTGTCTTCCCCTCCGCCTGCCCCACCCAGGCCCTGCCTCCTCCTCCTCCTCACCCTGCCTACCTCTGCCACTGCAGCTGGCTTCAGCAAGCACTCCCCGCTTGCTGGTCCTTCTCCCACCTCTGCCTCAGGCCACTGCCAGAGCCCCGAGCCGTCCTCAGATCAAAACCTGTCTCTGAGCTTTCCCTTCCCACCCTTCCCGGCTGTGGGCATTTTCAGTGGTGGACGGGGCTGCATCAGGCAAAGGGTCGCATTTGAGCCTAAGCAGAGTGGTCACATGGTTGGGTCTTACACTGACCTGTGGCCTCTGGAGATGGTCCTCCCTACAGATCCTGGGGGATGACCTCCTGTAGTACTCACAGTGATTTGGAGCCTCATCCAAATGTTCAGTCTGTGACATGTTGTGAGTAATATTCATTTATTTCTGTATGTGTTACTATTAGTAATAAAGTTTCCAGAATAGGGAAAATTAATTTGACAGTATGATTTTGCTTAAAGATTTAGTCAAGCAATACCAGCCGTGGCTCTTCAACTGAGGTCACTAATCAGGAGTAATAAAAATAAAACTCATGCCACCAGGCATGCATTTAGGCTTTTACAGCCAAATAAGTGCTGTGAAATACACATTATCTCATTTTATTTTTAGAGTAAAGCTCTAGTGTCACTTGGGCAAATCTCCCATTTTACAGTTCAGCCAACCGAGACTCCAAGAGGTGAAGTGACTTGCCCAAGGCCATCAGACTAAAGCATAGTTCTCGGTGGAAGAGGACACCTTCTCCTTCACCAATGCCGGAACTCAGCTCCTGGCAGGTCTCGGCACCCTGCCAGGCAGCTCTCAAAGCTGACTCCCTCTCCTAGATGCCTCTCTCAACTTACGGTTGGCCAGGATGCCTGGTAGGGGGCTTCAGTGAAACCCACTGCCCCCTCTGGCTCACGGACTTTGCTAGAGGCGACTCCTTCCATTGTCCATATTCCCCAAGTTTTGGAGGAACAAGAGATGATTTTCCTGCCCAAAGGCTTGAAGCCCCGCTGGTTCCCCACACAGGGGTCATAACTTGTTCAGACCACTGTCCGGCATGACAGTGCCCTCTCGGCTGCGTCACTGTGCATGCCCAGGGTGAGAAATCTGTGTGATGTCTGGAAAGCAGGCTGAGCAGCAGGGAGAGAGCCATGGTTTACAGCCATTCTGCACACACTGGCTGGCAATGGAAGGGCGGTTTCAGCCTCGTTTCGTCCTTGACGGATAAGCAACCTATAACAATAGGCAATCAGTTGCCTTGTGGGTTTCTTCCTTTTTTTTCCCCCTTCAACTTTCTTTCAGCAATTGTTTGTTTAAAATCATTTCTTCAGAATCGCCTGTTTATCTCCCCTTAAAAAAATGTAGTACTTTGTGTTTCCTGTACAGTACGTCCTCTCCAGGGGACAGAGAGAAGGCAGTGCTAATAAAGGCTATGCACATTTTGTTGTTCTCTTAACAAATTTTTTTGTGAGAGGCCAAATCACTCAGAACCTGGGAATTTTCTTTTTGGTACAATAGATGGGAAATTGCTAGGGGTGTGATGAGGACTGACTTTTCACAATTATGACTGAGATCAGTTTATCTAGGAAGAACTGCAGGAGAACAGATGTTCCTTTTTGGTCTTAGTTTCTTCTTACTCCATGCAACCAGAAGAGAAATACAAAAGAAGACAACAGAAGTGCGTTTTAAACATTAACTAAGTATCCAAACCTGCTGGTCAGTCAGGTGAGCTGGTGAAGGGGTGCAGTGTGCCCTTTGAGAAGCCCTCCCGTGGTTCGGGACTCTTAGGAAATGGGTGCACAGGGGGAATGGTTGCCCAACCCTTTGGAAATGCTTATCCATCACCATGATAAGAATTCCTTCCAGCATGTAAATGTGGTGACTGGACCTGCACCCTAGGAGCGGTGAGCAGCACATTTCTGATAATACGGATTCCCCAGGGCCAGAGATAGAAGTTGGGATTTCTGTGTTTCTGGGCTAGGGAGTGAGCAGGAGAATTAATGGTTAACTCTATTATCAAGGGATCCAGGCATCTAGGGAAGGGGGTGGGGCAAAGAAAGGGCCAAGTGGGAGGAGGTTGGGGGAGTGAGTCTAGATGGGCTTCATGGAGGAAGTGACTTTTCTGTAGGGTTTCAGTGGAGAGAGGTGAGGAATTTTTGGGTGGAAGAATGGCATGTGCTTAGACTAGGAACATATCCTGGGATGGAGGGTGAGCAAAGTGGTATATGAAACTTGCTGGCTGGATGATGGTCTTAAAGAAACAAGGGGTCGTAAATGGAGTCGGATGGTGATGAGCGAACAGGGAGAACACTGTAGTTCTTACTAGGGTGAGCAATTATGTCCAATTCAGGCCCAGAACCTCTATCACTTGAAAGTGCTTTGCAAATGGTGAAGTGGGAGAGTCCTAATGCTGCTGCCATTAGCGGAGCGTTTTTGTAGAAGCAGCATGGGGGAGGGGTTGTGCGCTGCTCTTCTTTCATGACCATCTCTCATGTAACAAGAAAAGTATGTTGCATTCAACTGTGACCAGAAACAGAACTCATTGAACTAAGAAAACTTGCCCCTGCCCCCAAGAAGCTTGAAGACATTTTAAAAATCTTTAAAGAGGAAAAGCCTTTCAGGATGCTCATATTCTATATACTTATTTCCATAAATATTTATGCAAACTTACTATGCATGAGGCACACAGCTAGGTTGCTAGAGAACAAGGCATGAAGCTACTCTCAGTGGGATGGGACCACGGTACAGGGTGTGGAAGTTCAAACGAGGGCCCGCAAGTCGGAGGACAAGAGCCAGCCAGAGACGCAGGTGGCATTGACTGTGGAGGTGGAGCTGCCTCTGAGCCTCCCCCTGCTTCAGCCCCTCCCTGCAGCCCATAAACAGGCTCCAGGCTCTCCCTGTGGGGAAAAAAATTCCTTCTAGTCCCCCACTGGAGGCAGCATTCACTCTTCCTTCATTCCTCAGCATCTGTAAAATGGAGACTCTAATAACGCCCCCGCACAGAGTTGTGAGGGTTAAATACCTAATGCATGCCAAGCGGTCAGAACAGTGCCTTGCACAGAGCAAACATCCAGTAAACGTGAGCTCTTCTTAGTAATTCAGTCTTAGGAGGCAGTGGGACGCAAATGCATCTCAGGCCATCAATCTCAAATCAGAACCTGCTCTGTGTTCATTGGTGTGGAAATAGCACATATTCCTTTTTTTAAAAAAAAGCAAGTTACAAAAACATTAATTGCATTCTGACTTCCATTTTTTTTGAAAAAATATATTTACACATAAAAATTAATGGATAAAAGGCACCAATAAGAAAGCAAACAACCCAATTCAAAAATGGGCAAAAGATCTAACAGACATGTCACTGAAGAAGATATACAAATGACAAACATATGAAAATATGGTGAACATCTTATATCATTAGGCAACTACAAATTAGAACAACAGTGAGATACCACTGCATACCTAGAATGGCGAAAATCCAGAACACTGACCACATCAAACGCTAATGAAGATGTGGAGCAACAGGAACGCTGTCATTCGCTTCTGGTGGGAATGCAAAACGGTGCAGCCGCTTTGGAAGACAGTTTAGCAGTTTCTCACAAAGCTAAGCATAGACTTACCATGAGATCCAGCAGTTGCACTCCTACGTATTTACCAAAAGGAGTTGAAAACATGTCCACACAAAAATCTGAACATGAATATTTACAGCAGCTTTATTCATAATTACCAAAAAAAATTGGAAGTAACCAAAATGCCCTTGAATTGGTGAATGGATAAACAAACTGGGACATCCATGCAATGGTATATTATTCAGTGATGAAAAATAAATGAGCTCTCAAGCCACAAAAAGACATAGAGGAAACTTAAATGCATATTGCTAGGTGAAAGAACCCATTTGAAAAAGGCTACATGCTGTATGATTTCAATTATATGACATTCTGGGAAAGAGGAAACAATAGAGAAGGTAAAAAGATCTGTGGTTGCCATAGGTTCAGGAGGCAATGGTGGAGGGGAAGGATGAATAGGGTGTATATATTACATATGATATATATATTACATATGATATATATGATATATGATATATATGTATGCTGCAATGGTGGATACATGAAATTATGTATTTGTCAAAACCCATAGATATGTACAACACAAAGAGCAAAACCTAATGTGAATTATAGACGTTGTAGTATCCTAATAACCTATCAATATTGGTTCATCACTTATAACAAATGTACCACACTAATGCAAGATGTTAATAATAGGGAAAATTATGTGTGTGGGGGGGGGTGATATAGGGAACTCTCTGTACTTTTCGTGCAATTTTTCTGTAAACCTAAAATGGCTCGAAAAATAAAGTGTTATTTTTAAAAATTCATGGAGAAAAAGGTTTGGAAGGATATATTTCCAGTGGTTACTCTCAGGGTGGAGAAATTTCAGGAGATTTTAATTGAACTTAAGCTTATTTGTATTTTCTGACATTAAAAAGCCCAGCAATTTCTTATACAAGATTTCCTAAAAAATTCCAAGACAAGTGGTCTTTATTCAAACTCTGTCTTGGGCATAGTGAGCATCCTCACCTAAGGATTTTACTGGAATGGAATCTAAAAGTGATTCCATTCAAAAGAAAGGATGGTCTATTGTTACCTCATGAATATTTGCATCTTCATCCCAGACAGCCTTTCCTTTTCTTGTAGGGGTTCTTCCAGAGCCTGTACATCCTGGCATCTGTATGTGGCCTCATCATAACCCCACAGTGGGGTCCCAATTCTTAACCTCTTGGTCCCTCTGAGCGAAAGGATGTCAGACTCTGAATACCCTCTCACAAAGGTGCCAGCTGCTTTTGCCTTTTTCTGACACGAAACAGCTTTGAATCCTCACCTGACACAGTTTGACATCAGGCAAATGGCAGTGCCTGTGGGGAGAGGGGGAATCAGACAACAGAGGACAGGAGCAGCCTCCTAACACCCACATTTCATCCAAAGAGATGAAAGCAAATGGGACTGGGCCCCTGGCTATTAACTTCTCGCTGCCCTGAGTGGGTAGGGGTGGGCAGAGGGGAGACAGCCCCGAGGGGGGCGTGCTGGCAGCGGATACACCCCCACCCTTATTTGCCCCTTCTCCGGCTGAGGGCGGTCCCCAACTTGCCAGCAGTAGGAGGTGGAGGAGGGGAATACTTCCACCCGGCAGATTTGTGGAGCTTCAGGAAACTGTCAGTTGTCAGGAACCATTTCTAGCAGGGGCACTCGGTTTCTAATCAGAGAGCGGGGAGCCGGGAGGTCTGACCTGCTCTGATGTCTCAGGCAACAAGAGGACGATGCTGGGGGCCAGGGGGGTGCTCGCAGAAGCTGCCCCAGCCCCCACCCCACCAGGGCTATGGCTGCCTGAGTGAGAGAGGGCCCTGCTCAGGGCCCAAGGTCACGGTTCAGCCCAGCACCGTTCACCCCCTGTCCAGAGCACAGCCCTGAATGCTTCTACAGGGAGAGAGAAATAAGTAGCACCTAGTGAGACCCGCATTGTATCAGATGCTGAGTTTTTCACCTCTGTTATCTCCGGTGACACCTGAATTTACGGGCTGTGTGACTTGGACTTTATCCAATCTCATGCAGCCTTGGTTTCCTCATCTATAAATGCAGATGCGGGTGCGTCTCACCCTGTAGCATGCCCACACCCATGTCTCGGTTATGTACTTTTCCATTTTCTTATTTCTTTTTTTTAAAGATTTATTTATTTTTTATTTATTTATCCCCCCCTTGCTGCCTGTGCTGCTGTGTCCATGCGAGCCAGCCTGTCCTCACAAGGAGGCACCGGGACGCGAACCCGGGGCCTCTCATATGGTAAACGGGTGCTCTATCCATTGCGCCACACCCGCTTCCTGCCGTGAGGTTGCTGCATCAGCCCACCGCACCGCTCAGGCCGGCGTGCCCTCACAAGGAGGCCTCGGGACGCGAACCCGGGCCTCCCATATGGTAAACGGGGGCTCCATCCACCGAGCCACACCTGCTTCCCTCTTATTTCTTAATAAACCCTTTTTCACTTGCCTCCTTAAAAAAAAAACAAAAAACACAGATACGAATGTCTGGACCTCATACGTTTGTGAGGAGGAATAAGTGGATTAATGCACAGAGACGTGTTCCCTAAACGATGGCCATGATTAGGAAGAATGAGGGAGAGCTGGGCGTCCCGGCGCGGCGATCTCATGAAAGCGGGAGGGATTGGTGAGAACAGCAGCAGAAGACTACGCCGTGTGTTCCTGTCCGTCTAAAATGGAAGGACGCGTGAGCGGATGTACATGCTTGTGCCACCTAAGTCTTTTACCCCTATGTTCTCCTTTTTCTTTGGACCTCCCAGGTGGGAAGCCCACCATAAGGAGCGTAAGGATGGCTCTCCCTGGAGCCAGCACCCCTGGCTTGCTTGCCAGCAGCTCAGAGGACTCCACTGTGTCCCAGCCAGGTGCCCCCTCCCCAAGGAGTGACTCCTGGCTGTGTCCCATGGCTTTAATCCATATCTAACATATTTACTGTAGCCTATATACACGTGTCCCCACCCCTGCGCAGCACCCCAATAAAGTCAGGACTAGTAGGTGGCCCTGGACACCTCAGGAAGGACACCTGGGCACGTCTACCCCACCCCAGCTGTGGACAGAGACAGGAGAACCTTTTACCCGTGGTTCTCTGGGGAAGGGCACTGGGGAACTGGGGGGAGAGGAAGCGGAACTTTATTGAAGACCCCTTTGAACTGCCTGAGTTCTCAATATGTGCATGTATTTTTCTTAATATTTTTATGGTGAAATATACATACAAAAAAGTGCATAGAACTCACAGGTATGAAAAATAGTTATAAAGCAAACAACCTTTGAACTACCACCCAGATTTTAAAAAAAAACAAATATTGTCAGTGCCTTGTAAACTTCCCAGTCACAACCCTTCCCTCCTTCCTAGAGACTGTGTAAATTTTTCAAATAAAAGAAATTTAAATGAACGGAAAGAAGGAAGAAAGGACGGAGGGAGGAAAAGAGGGAAGGAGAGTGGGAAGAAGGGAAACTTACCTAAAGTATTAGTTTCGTGTGGCTGTTGACACAAATTCCCATACATTTAGTAACTCAAAACAACACAAATGTGTTATCTTACGGTTCTGGCGGTCCAAAGTCTGACACAGGTCTCACGGGACTAAACCAAGGTGAGGGCAGGGCCGGAGGCTCTAGGGGAGAACCCGCTCCTTGCCTTTTCCAGCTTCCAGAGGCTGCCTCATTCTTTGGCTGGTGGCGCCCGCCTCCTTCGTCATAGCCTGCCAAGGCTGGTAGCCTTACTCACATGGCACGGCTCTAAGGCGGACTCTTCTCCTGCCTACCTCTTCTGCCTTTAAGGACGCTTGTGATTTCATTGGGCCCATCCAGATAATCCAGGCTAATCTCCCTAGTTTAATTAGCACCCTTGAATCCATCTGCAACCTTAGCCCCCTCTGCCACATAACTTAATACAGTCAATGGCTCCAGAAGAAAAATATGTTAGGACTTGGACATCTTTGGGGCCACTGTTCTATCACAGACCCCCAGCTGGTGAGCGAGGGCAGGGATGTGCAGCTGCACCCGTCTGACTCTCCGCCCTGGCTGGTGCTCAGTGTAGAAATGTGGGGGACTGGGGAGATGAGGAAGGTGAGAGGCAAGGTGGGAGGTGAGACCACCAGGTGGGGCGGGGGGTTAGGGCAGTAGGGGCTGAAAACCGAGCTCATCTTCACACACAGGGCAGGGCTGTCAGGAGAGAGGGAGAGAGAACTTGGCACAGGTGTATTTGTTGACAGGAACTAAGGACAGACGGACACTAAAGAAACTTGAAAACGTAAAATTACTTAAGATACCGTAGTCTTTGCGAACGAAACTATTGGTTTCTGGGAGAAAACAAAACAAAGAATATTCCTTTGCCTTGTGCCTTGCCTCTCCTCCTACAACTGCAGCTGGCGAAGTTCCCCTCGGACTGCGGAGGGTGGTGGCTGGTGTCCTCACGTTTGCCTCCGCAAGGGCGTGGTCCTCCACCAGGGCCTCCCCTCACTGGCCTCCTCCTGTGCCGCTCGGACCTGCTGTGCCTGGTGGAGGTGGAGGGCTCGGGCACTGCAGCCAGACAGTCCTGGGTTTGAATCTTACTCCACCACCGTTATGACCATGAGCAAATTATTTAATCTGTCTTCATTAGCTTCCACCTCTATAAAATGGCGAGAATTACAGTACCCACCTCATAGGGTTATAGTGAAGATTAAGAATTTTACGTAAAAAGCATAGCTCGGTGGCTGGCACAGGGAAAGCATTTAGTGAAGGTTAACTAGAGTCACTGAGAAGCCATCTTTCAACTAAGCCGGTTGACTAATTTAATGATCCTCTGGGTTAAGAGGTGTGTCCAAGCTCTCTACCTGGCACAGTGCAGGTATTTCATAAAGTTTCATGGGACACGTGATAATAAAAAAACTACAACAGTGAAATAGGTAAAGTTTATTGAGAGCTTGCTTATAGCCAAACGTGATTCTCATCACTTTAAGTGTATTGATTGATTTAATACTCACAAAACCCCAGAGGATAGGTACGATGATCTCCACTTTACAGATGAGGAAACCGAGGCACAAGAGATGACTTTCCTCCTCTAGGGTCACACACAGGTGGAGCCAGAATTGAACTCCAAACACTCTTGATAAATGGCTTGATTAATGGATGGACAAAGGGATGGGTGGGGCCTGGGAAAGAGCAAGAGTTTTTCAAACTGCAGCTGATCTTGAAAATGGATAATGAAGGCTGTGGGCAGTCTGCAAGATATTGAGTTGGTCTGAACACAAATGTTTTCTTTAAGTTCAGCAAGGCAATTTCTTCTCTGTTCATTTTTTGTTCCAGTATTTGGGCTCAGTACTCATCTCCAATATTCCCCATCAGCAAAAATTTTTTTATGTGTTTTAATGAAAAAATTACAAAATCAGATGATTGCTGATTTTACTTTTTGCACGCACATCATGCCTGCAGTGATTTATTTTCTGTCTTCCCTGACCTTCACAATTTGGTAGGAACAAGCTCAGTTTGGTTTCCCAACTGCCAGCACACGCATTACAAGGCTGCTGTTCTCCATCTGCCCTCGGTTTCCAGGAGCCAGGTGCTGAGGTTTTACTTTTAACAGCCCTTTCCCTTTAATTTCCCTTCCCAATCACACGTAACCAAGTAAGAAGATTCAGGTGGGGGTGGAAATTTCTTCATTTTCTCGGAAATATGGTTCTGAGTTTTGGATGTTTTTTAAAAAATAGTTTTACCAAGGAATATAAGATTTGCTGAATACCATTCTGATTTCCAAAGCATATGACTTGCTGGGTGGCATTCTGATATTGTGCAGGGCAGCATGTGAAACAGAGAAACTGTGTGGGATCCTGCCTCTGGGCTGACCTTTCCATTCCCACCTGCTTAGCTCTGGGCATTTTAGGGAGATGGCATAAAACACACGCCTCACAACCAAAGCGCCTTTGGTAGGGCCTGATTGACATGAAAGACTGTGATTGACTTGAGACTGGAAGTTGCCCAGAGTGGCCTCTGTCCTGTCTATTCTCTGAGAAGACAGAGGACAGCTGAGGACAGCTGAGGAACATAAAAGAGAAGGAGAGTGAAACAGGATATGCCACCAAGCACGGAGCTCATACGGGGCTTGGCTCAGAAGTCCACACACATGGAACCAGTTTAGAACAAGGTGGACTCTAAGGTAGAAGCAGAAACCACCTTTATTTTCTTTCCTTCATGGCCCTTCTACACCCATTCATCCCTTCTGTAAGACCATTCTTCCTCATCTCTGCATAAACTCTTAAATAGATCTCATAGTTTTTCTGACCGTCTTGAGGTGTTAAAAGTCCAGTTCTATCTAATTTCAAAAATGTCAGTTCTCATTCCATTTAAAGCTTCTTCCTTCACCTTCTTCCTTCCTTTAGGCTTAACTCAAGCTTAGAAATCTGCAGAAGTAATAGGCAGCACAGCTACTTCTTCCCTATTTCCACACCTGACTCTGCCCCTCTGTCCTCCTCTTCACTCGCCATATTGTCTTCAGGGTTGGAGCAGGGGGCAGAGGGGAAATGAGGAACAGAAGAGACCTTATGGGACCTGTGCACTTATTTTCTGATGGTGGGTTCTCTGGATGACAGATGTCCAAAGTCTGGCTCTTTCTTTTGTGGGGCACAGATTTTTGTCACTCCAATGATGGATCCATGCTGCAGGCTCTTTCTTGCCGGGGCTTTCCTACTCCAGCATCCCCAGTATGGAAGACGTTCTCTCTGGTAGGCTGTTAATGATCCCAGTGTTACACCTCCAGGCCCTATCTGCTATGGTCGGCTCTCCCCTTGCACGAGGTCCCAAGGTGGTACAATCCCAGCCACCTCTCATAGGCAAAGATCTTACATGGGAAATTCTCTAAAGAAATATACTATTGGCCAAAACAAAACAATACAAAACAAAACAAAAGCTCAACATAGACATTAAAAATGAAAATTAAAAGAGGATGCCATTTTTCATACATGGAATTGGCAGAGATTTAAGCTGTTAAACTATTCAGGATTCATAAGAATGCAGGTACTATTTTGTCCTCCTGAGATGTGTATTAAAACAAGGTTTCTGGAAGATATTTGGAAATACACATTGTTTTAGTCTGCTAGGCTGCTGAAGGCAATATACCAGAAATGAGTTGGTTTTTACAATGGGGATTTACCAGCTTACAAACGTACAGTTCTCAGTCCATGAAAATGTCCAAATCAAGGTATCACCAGACAACACTTGCTTCCCAAAGACAAGAGCTGGCGATCCTGGACTCCTGTCACACGGCAAGGCACATGGCAGCATCTGCTGGTCTCTCTCTTCTCTTCTGAGTTTCGTTGCTTTCCACTTCTGGCTTCCATGGCTTTCTTTTTCTCTCTCTCTAAATTACATTCTCTTATAAAGGATTCCAGTAAGAGAATTAAGACCCATCCTGGGCCATGCCTTAATTGAAGTAACCTAAGCAAAAGGCCCTACTTTTAAAAATGACTCACAGCAATGGATTAGTTTTAAAAATATGATTTTCTGGGGTCCATAGAGCTTCAAACTAAGACACACATTAAAGCCTAAAATATGCATTCAAAATCCTGAGACAATAGAGTCCCGTGTTTAAGCCAACCAACACATGGAATTTGTCAGAGCAGCCTGGCAAGCCAAGACAGTGCCCTACCCTCAAGCAATTATTTCTTGCAGTTGTTTAAAAGAGCTATCTGTAGAAGAGGAAACAACTAGTCAACTCAACTAGCTAGACCATCCAGTTAAAATGAGAGTCAATCACTTTTATTTAAATTACTGAGTTAGTACCTCAAAAAGGTGGTTTTAATATGTTGACAGGGTCTTAGGGTAACTAAAATGTAGGATATTATTTTTTTCTCTTGGACCTTTGACCAATGTGACACTATATGTGTGTTAGTCAGCCAAAGGGGTATTTTCTCACCAAAGTCTATTGCTACATGTTGAAGCAAGATGGTTGTCGATCTCTGTGAGGGTTCAGCCTTCCTCTTCCTCTTAAGGCTCTGTGGGCCCAGCTTCTTCCCATCTCAGCTGTAGGCTGGAGGGCTTGTTTCTTTCTGGGCCTTTTCAGCTGCTCAGGGCTCTGGTCTCTTCAGCTGCAAACTATCAGGTGAATGGCTCAGCTCTCCCTGGGGCTTTAGCTGTTCAAGCCTTCTCCTTTCTGTCACATGGCAGGACTGAAATGACCACGTTCTCTCCTCATGGAGCTGTCTTTCTCCTGTGCCTTCTTCTGCCCATCTTCTTGCGTGAGTGTCCGTTTATATAGCCCACCAAGGGGGTGGGGACTTAAACCGAATTACACCCTACTGATGTGGTCAGATCAAAGCCCTAATCTTAACCTAATTTAATCAAAGACATCTCAGCTGAATCTAATACAATCAAAGGGTATGACACTCAGAGGAACAGACCAATTTACAAACATAATCCGTATCTCTTTTTGGAATTCATGAATAATATATCAAACTGCTACAATGTGCTAATTCTGTCATGAAAATATCTGTGAATTTATTGTGGTTAACTGGGAAATATTCAAGACCTGCAATAGTGAAGATAAGTAGGTTTTCTCTTAATATTTGATTGCCCTCTCTCCCTACACCCCCTGCACCATCCCTACCTTAGCTTGGCAGAGCTGATCTCATGCAGCTGAAAAGGCCTTGACTTCTTTGGCTTGTCCTGAAAACTTGAATTCTTTGAGCTTCCCTCCTTTTTCAGGTGTGGGAGAAAAGGCAGCAAAGTATTACTGAGTTCCCTGTAAAAACGATCTGCTCCAGCCCCCAGAGTGCATTCACGCCAGACAGAGAGGTTGTAATTGTGCACATCTAGGTACTGGGTAGCCCTGGACAGTACTCAAGTTGAGGGTAAATCAGAACTCACAGTGCATGTTTGTGTTAATAGCTTCACCAGAAGCTGTAAGGCTGGGCCTGGGAGACGGGCTGGGGAGGGATGAGGTTGAATGGTCCTGGGCTTCTTGGGAGAGAGCAAGGAAACTGAGGGAATATGAAATAGGAGCTTCGCTCAGGAGGTAAAGGGAAAGCAGAGCTGTGTATCAGAGAGGCTGACAGCAAGGCTGTTGCATGAAGATATCAAGGACAGAGCAAAGGCTAAGCAGCCTAGTGTATGAGAGGGCAGAAAGTTGAGATACTTCCATGTAGTTAAGTGTTTTAATTATACAACTTATTTTGAATTGGTGAGAACTGGGATTCAGAAGCCAACAACTCCACGTGGATTAAAACAAGATTTAAAATCAGATAAGCTTTCAACATTTGTATAGAGAAGCAGACAGACAAGTGAATCCCTTTTATTGGGTATCCTAGCTATAAAATTTTCACTTTCTAGCATTTTATCAAAATGGCCAAAGAAGGGATAGTCTAAAGATTTTTCTCTTGACAAATAAGTATTAATTGAACAGTTTACATGATTACTAATTTGGAATGTGTAAAATGTTAATAATATTCTGTTTCTCTAATATGCTGTCTTTATTTGATTCTAATGAGTGTAATAAATAGTGTAATTGAGTCACTTATAAGCTCCACTGCCGAGCCTGCTTTTTCATATAAGATGCTGAGCTCCTAAGTATTGAATTCTCCAGGGGTTTTCTGGATCCTATTTAACATAGTTGGAGAGAAATTTTGTGGTAGGTACTACTGGAGAAAAAAGAAGGGCGAGTCCATTTTGACTTGAGGAATTGAAATGAATCTTCTTTAGGGGGTGATTTTTAGGCTGGATCCTAGAGATGAAATGGCATTAGCCAGGTGACTAAGAAGGAGAATGGCATAGCTCTTATCATGCCAGGTCCTTCTCATGCTCTCCATGAGACCGTTCTGCCCTTTTCTGGTCATGTTTCCAATGTGGGAGAGAGTTGAGTAGCAACATCAGAGAGATCGCAGTAACAGTAAGAACAATCACTTGTACAATGCTTCAAGGATTACAAACCACCCCTACCTACATAGCCTCATTAGAGCCTCACCACAACCCTGTGTGATAGATGCCAAAAGCTCAATTTATAAATGAGGAAACTGAAGCTCATCGCAGCTGAATGACTTACCTAGAGTCACAAAAGTAGTAAATGATAGAGCCGGCACTTTTCCCAAGTCTCCTGAGGCTCAATCCTGGTAAACTATCAATACTGGCATTCTATTATCCTATGCATGTCAGAGGCATATGCCACATCAATACTGGTGTGCTCTATTGTAACTAAAAGGGGATGGGGTAACATTTAGAGCTATTTTAGAATGGAAAAATCCATTATTTGAAATCTTAAAAAAAACTTTTTTTTGACGTAGATGATTCCAATAAATGACAGTGAAGAAGGTGAGTGGGGAAAGAGACAGGGCCAATGCCAAGATTACTTATTTAGTGTAATATTAGTTGAGCTAACTTTTATAAACCGACAGCAAGGAAAAGTCGAGAGAGCATCAGAAATCGATAACACAATTTTAGTGTTAGCTGCATTTAAGTGAGACAGCTCTGACTCATTCAACATGTGATGTCAGGCCAAGCAGGTTACAAGGGGTAAGAATATATTTTTGGGAAAAGTTGGAAAAGGAATTATAAATTTGAATATGCCACATCTGGCTAACTCATCCCTATGTATGGAGATAAAAGAAACACTAAGGGACCTTTCAGGGACCCTGGGGAATCTGTATCCTTTCTTAAGTCTTTAGAGCAGGACAGAAAATATAGCACCCTGTGTAGGGAGCTAAGGCCTTATGTGAATCACTAACAATAAAATGCTATATGAAGGCTGGGAAACCAGAAAGGAAGAAAGTCTCAGCGACCAAAAGAAGCAGCTATGAGAAGAGCCTAAGACCAAAGAGCCCTGATGCCTCCAATTCCCATAGGCAAGGAGTGATAGACACCAACATAGAGAAAGAAAGGGGTATCTAACTGCCAAGAAAAGGAGGGTTTCTTGTGGTTTTTGGTGGTCCAGTCCATAGTTTAATAGTGTTTGGTCTCAGGAAGGGTCTTCTGTTGTTTAAACTTAACCCCTTAATTAACTACTTGTCCTGTCCACAGACCCTTCTTTTTCTTTTCTCACCCCTTATCTTCTTGACTTAACATCTATGGTCATAGGGCTCCTCTGATGTTGCTGTTGGGAGACAGCACTGACTGTTAGGTCATGTAACTGATTCTGCTGTTTTACTCTGAGAGGCATAATTTTACCAAAGGCTTTCTAGCCCCATGAAACAAAAGATCTGTGTAGGTTTCATTTTGTTCTGTTTGCATTTGTTGTCATCTTTGATAGGAAGGATGCTTGATGAGTTCTTCCCTAAATTATAAAAATACCTGCTGTGAATATTACTCCCCCACAGAACTGCATGAAGCTCGCATGAGAGAAGATTGCTAGGACGGGCTATGAAATTCCAGCAGCCAGAGGAAATGGGCCCGGAGGCAAAGGCTATGTGCACGCTGCTTGGTTTATAGCTAGATTTATAGCGACTCCTGAGGCTGCATCTTCCATGGAAGGGGAAACATGGGGAGGAGGACGTGCAGAATGGGCCTGCGGCCTCCTCGCAGTGAACCGAGGGCAAGTCCTGGCTGGCAAAGGCCACAGCAACGGAACCGCTCCAATAACTGCCTGGCTTATTGCACCGTGAACCCGACGTCCTCACGGTGCCTCTGCGCCGACAGGACAGACCAGCCGGGAGCCGTAACCCCGGCCACACAGCTCCTGACTCTCGAGCTCTTCAGCCTTCCCATCTCAAACGCGCTCTTAGATAACTGGGACCTTGGGGTGATGTGAAGCAACCAATTTTCTCTGGAAACCTAATTTTTTAAAAAGGCGGGGGGGAAGGAAAGAAAAACAAGAAAACAAACAAACACACAATCAAGCAGTCAAACAAAAACTAAAGAAAAACAGCCTTCCCTCTTAGGCCCCTGAGGGGCTTCTCAGGTTGCACTTCATCAATTACCCTGAAGCCTGACCTCTGCAGGTTTTGAAGC
>JAQZBX010009704.1:0-24848 GCA_029593785.1 Cabassous unicinctus | reverse complement strand
AGACAGTGAGGAAGCTGCCGTGTGACAGTCCCTCCTCCCCACTATCTCATCATCCTGAGGTAGCATGGGCTATAGCCTGTTGTGCATCCTTGCACACTTTGCACACACACATTCCAACATACATACACAGGCACAGTGAAGCCTGAGCTTTGACCTCTTCTGTGGGCCTTTCCAGCCTTCCCAGTTTTGATCAAATGTTTAGCCCATTCCTTCATCTTCGGCATTTCCGTGGAGCTCACCATTTCTAGAGTAATTCTGACCCAGTCCACTGGAGAAACAGAAGGGCAGTGATGGAAGAGAGACACAGCCCAGGAAAAGGGGCTCCCTGGGGAAGGGCTCTCTGCTTCCTGAGGAGCCAGTGGTCGCCTTAATCCTTATCACTGAGCCCCTCTGCTCTCAGCATGTTGAGGGTATGAGGATTGAAACATGAAGAAGCCTGTGTAGATCCTGTAGATCTTCATGCCAAGCAGGACAAGCTGAGGAGAGAATGGTTGTTCCTGACAGCTGAGAATATTCCAGAGAATATTCAGTGACGGAGCCTCCAGCGAGTGGATTATTCAGGACTCTTACTTCTCCTCCTCGGCCTCCCGCTGAGGACAGTGTCAGGGCTCATTAGCACTTCCACCAGAGGTGAGCCCTTGCCGGGAGAAGAGGTGAGAGCAGTCGATTTTGCCACTCATTAGCAACTCTGGACAGGCAGTAGTGGGAAGATTGAACCTATTGGCAAAAAATGAGAGTTTGCTTCTCCGGGCACAGTTATCCATTCTAGTACTTTCGCCAACAGCGACCCACCCGGAGTTGACTGCTGGTCTCACGGAGCGATGAGCTAAGCAATATTTTTAAAGTAGTAGCTACTTTATATAATAACTCAGTGGGTAGCCAATATTTTGGTCCTCAATTTAGTGGTGAGACTGCAGGAGGAAAACCATCTCGTGTAAAACAGACTCCACAACCACCTGGGTGTTGTGTTACTGTTTTGGCCCAAAGGATAAGGATCATTTGATAAGAGTCTAGGCTGCTTCTTGTGGAAGCACAGCAGTTTCCCAAAGGCCCCACCATGGCCTACTTTGCTCAGCCTCACTCAACATTTGTGTACTATTGTACAGTTGGCAACACACTTGCACAGCTCCTTCACGTCTCATGACTGTCAGGTTATTATTTTTCTTATCTCCAGCTCACTGAAAAACTGACGATCATAGAGGTTAATTGAATTGCCCAAGGTCACATCAAGTCATGTACCCTTTCCCTGACCCCAAATTATACAGTGGGAGGGTTTGATACGTGGTAAAAGAAAGGGCCATGGTTTGATGGAGCGGGGAATGGAAACGACACAAAGAAAACCAAAGGCCAGCCTGCACTCTAAGGGTGAATATTAAACTTTAATCAGAATGGTAGTCCAAGGGCCAAATGAGGCGAGAAGGATTTCCCTTTCTTGCCACATCATCTTTGGAACATTATGAGATGACCTGTTAGGTTTTTATAACAGGTGCAAAATCTTTAACTTGGAGATTCTTCACAAAACATACCTATGGCAATTTGCCATATAAATTAGTTGGACCACTTCCTTTTCTGGTTGAGTAGAACTTGGATTTCAAAATATTTTCCCCAGAGTTTTTGTCTATAGCTGTCTTTTGTTTTGTTTTTAATTTAGACCAAAAAAAGGTTCTTTTAGTTCATAGAGTTGCAAGCAGTTCCTCTCAAGGTAATCATTTGTTCTTTGTCAAATTTTGATATATTTTTTTAAAAGTTGCTGTTAGGAAATGAATATGATTAAAAGTAACTCCCTCATTAGGAACTTAACCAAGTTCAGAGACACTTCAGTAAATACTTGAAGGAGGCACCAGAACTTTTGTTTTCAAAAATTAAGGCTGCCTCTTGCACTGTTCGTCTTTGCTAATGTACAGAGGCAATGTTATAAACCAGAATGTACAAGTTCTAACTGGTGTTTATTCGCCTGTGCAGAAATCTTGGAACAAAGTGTTAGTAAAGATTATCAGACAAATTTGTCAAAGATCTAGAAATGGGAAAAAGAGATCACTAAGTGTCCTTTCAGTGAAGTGCAGTCTAGCAGATGCTTTCTCTTTCTATGACCTGGCAATTTTACAGCCCTATAGGAGTAGAAGTTGAAGAAACAGAGAGAAATGCCAATGGTTCTTATTCTTGCAATACAAATCAATGTTGTCTAGTCGAGATATAATTATTTTCTGCCATGTAGATGATACCCCAAACTATATAATTTATTTTCCTATAGGAAAATATAAATATAGGATATACTGAGTTTTGTATCTATTAGCATATTCATTTCAGCATTTCAAAATTATGTGTGTTCTGGTCTTCTTTGTACCAATTTTAACATCTTACTGGTTCTCTAATTAACGAGTCAGTCAAATAAAATCCTTGACATGTGTTCATTTTATATTTGTGAGAATGATTTTTATCTTCTTGAAAATTGTACCTTAGCAAGACTGAACTAAAAGTTGAATAGATTTTCTGGGCTCCAAAGTGGTTTTTCTCTTTCCTGAGTAGCTCTGGCATTTACAGCCTATATACCTTAGCTGCACTCAAGTAGGATTGCCAGATAAAAATACAGGATGCTGATTTAAATTTAAATTTCAGATCAACGACAAATAAATTTAAGCATAAAGTTTGTCCCATGCAATGTTGTATAAACTTATACTAAAAACTTACATATACTTATACTTAAACAAGATTTGTGGTTGATCCAAAATTCAAATTTAACTGGATGCCCGATATTTTATTTGGCAACCCTACCCCCAGGGAGTGGCTCAGCTGCCCCGAGGGGAGAGTAGTAATAATAAGCATGAAAACATGCTAACATGTGTAGAGTACCAGAAGCTTTGCTAAGCACTTTTATTTTCTCAACTATTTTATTCATTTTATAGTAAGGTAACTAAGGCTCTCAGAGGTTAAGCAACATGTCCAATATCTCACAATTAGTTAAAGGTAGGTCTGTGTGATTCTAGAGTGTGTGCTCTTTGCCACCAAACTGCACCACCTCCCTAACCCTCCCTGGAGGTACTTACACAGAAGAGGGATGACTGTCCCATCAAGGGGTGGCCAGGAATGGGTAGAAGAGATTCCTAAATTCTCATTCAATTACACTATTCTGTAATGTGAAGCCTTGTGTTCTATTAGTATTTCCTTCCTTCTACTAACTTTGGGTTTAGTTTGCTCTTCTTGTTCTAGTTTCTTTAGGTGTGAAGTTAGGTTATATTGATTTGCGACCTTTCTTCTCTTTTAACGTAGGCATGTAGAGCTATAAATTTCCCTCTGAGCACTGCCTTCCTGTGTCCCTTAAGTTTTGGTATGTTGTGTTTTTGCTTTCATTCATCCCAAGATATTTCCTCATTTTCCTTGTGATTTCTTCTTTGACCCACTGGTTGTTTAATAGTGCATTGTTTAATTTCCACATATTTGTCAATTTTCCAGTTTTCCTTTTTTTTTTTTAATTGATTTCTAGCTTTATTTCATTGTGATCTGATAAGATATCTTGCATGTTGTCAATAGTAATAAATTTTTAAGATTTGATTTGTGACCTAACATATCTTGAGAAGAATGTGGATTCTGCTGTTGTGTGTGTGTGTGTGTGGGGGGTTATACCTGCCCACTAGGTCTAATTGGTTAGTAGCGCGGGTCAAGTCCTCTGTTTCCTTCTTCACCTTCTGTTTAGATGCTCTATCCATTACCAAAAGTGGCACACTGAAGTCTCCAACTATTGTTGTATAGCTATTTCTCCCTTCAATTCTGCCAATTTTTGCCCCGTTTATCTTGGTGCTCTGATGTGAGGTGCACATATGTTTATAATCATTATATTGTCTTGTTGGACTGAAACTTTTATCAATATATAATAGCCTTGTCTCTTGTAATCTTTTTTTACTTTAAGTCAAGTTAGATCTTGGATTGCAGGGGAAACTTGCCAAAAAAAAAAAAAAAGACATTTTGGGGACAATTGGTAAAATCTGAATGTTGACTATATATTAGATGAGAATTTTTTTAAAGTTCCTGAAATTGATCGTTGTACTGGTATTACTGGTATTATAAAGAGCATGTCCTTTTTCTTAGAAGATATATGCTAAAACATTTAGGGGTAAAGGGACAGTATCTGCAAATTTATTTTATATGGTTCAGCAGTAATAATGGTAGTAATTACATAGATAGAGAGCGACAGAGAGAGAGAAATGTGGCAAATGATAATTGGCAAATCTAAGTGAAGTGATAAGGGAGGTCCCTGTACAATCTTTGCAAATTTTCTCTAAGTTTGAAATATTTTTTTAAATGAAAAGTTGTTTTTGTTTTTTTTTAAGTATGCTAACTCTAACCTCTCCATTGGAGAAGTGAGGATTAGAAAGAAGGTGTGGAATCAGCAAAGGGTTTAGGCTGTGGGTCACATACATACCAGTGGGAGGGAGAGTCAGCAGGGCACTAGAAGCCCTTTCCCCAGGTTTGTGTCCTGGGGCCTGGTCCCCCAGCTGTGCTGAGTTGAGTTACCCAAGTGAGCAGTGGGATCTCTGAAAAGAGAAAGGTATTTTCCACACAGTTCTCAATCTTTCAGTGAATCACCAGATCCTATTCATGCTGCTTTTTTGCTTTCACTCAAATTCATCTTCTCCTCTCCACATTCTCTGCCACGGTCCTTACTTCCTTGCCTGTATTTCTGCGTAACTTCCTAACCGGTCTCCTGGCCTTCTGTAGCTTCTTCCAATCCATTCTCCCCTCCTCAACCAGCTGCAAAGCAAATGAAGCCTGACTGCTCGGTGGGGCTCAGGGGAGCCCCCATTCCTTCTTCTCCCTCAGCATGGCACTTCTCCCACGTCCCTACCTTCTCCCACTCCCCTCCGCCCCCCTCCCCTCCCCTCCCGACACTGCCTTTGCTCCAACAATTCTGGATTATTTTTAGTTCCAAAACACATTATTGAGGTCTCTGAGGAGGCGCCAACAAAAATCACTTGCAGGTCCTTGGTAGTCAGATTTCTCTAATTCCTCTATTTTCCATCCTATACAATTTGATGACTTTTCTCATTTGCTATGGTCTCATCTTCAAATCTCTTTATCCTTTGGGTTTCTAGATATTTTTCCCCCTTACTCTCATTTTAGTGGAGTTTCAAGAGGGAGCAGAGATAGACACACATATTCAATCTTCTGTGTTTATTTGAAAGTCCGTTTCATGCCCCCTCTATATGCTTCTGCTCTAATCCTTTGAGACCCGTCTACCTCCCCTTGTGGTCTATTGTTTCCCTAAGGATAGTGGTCTCTCTGCATCCTTTGGCCCTAGTACCGCTAGCAGAGAGGGCATGCAACAATTATTTATTGAATTGAATGGAACTTGCTTTACATAATTGGTGCTGCCCATGGGAAAGCTGGAAAATAAAGTAAATGACCACTTAAGAGCACAGCAATTCTCCCATCCTCGTTATTTTTTTAAAGATTTATTTACTTATTCCCCTCTCCTCCCTTCTCCTCCCCCCTCGCTGTTTTGCGCTTGCTGTCTGCTCTCTGTGTGTTCTTCTGTGTCTGCTTGTCTTCTCTTTAGGCGGCACAGGGAACTGATCCTGGGACCTTCTTCAGTGGGAGACAGGCACTTAACCTCCTGCGCCACCTCAGCTCCCCGGTCTGCTGCATCTCTTATTGTCTCTCCTCTGAGTCTCTTTTTGTTGCATCATCTTGCTATGCCAGCTTTCTGCATGGGCCAGCACTCCTGCGTGGGCCAGCTTGCCTTTCACCAGGAGGCTCCGGGAATCGAACCCTGGAGCTCCCATATGATAGACGGGAGCCCAATCTCTTGAGCCACATCTGCTTCCCTTTCCCGTCCTCTTTTAAAGATAGTCCTGATAAAAAAAGTTTTTCAAGATTGAAGCAGAAATAGCAAATCTGTTCATATATTGCCTTGTTTACAGTATGTACAGCTTTTTCTGATTCAGAGAAGTGCTTATTTTACTTAGAAGTAATTGCTTTTTAAAGGCTGGCAATTCTCATTAGTTCCCAGGTGAGTGAATCTAATAAGAAAGGTCGCCTGGCTGAGCTAGAAAAAGCAACAGAACACAATGTATAGTGGATTTTTTCCACCTGGCAAACAAAATAGCTCCTGTGCTATACATAATTGAAAGAAAATTGACATGTATTATCTGAGATACATTTTATTCCATGAGAGCAAAGAGAACTGGGCATTCAGGGGAGAGACCTTTGAGGGCCAGAAAAGAGCTGTGTTGAGGAGGCATTTGTCTCTCTTAGGAACATAATGGTGGCACTATTTTGCTGCTTCCGGGGAAGACTTCTGAAACAGCCAAAAACCCTTACCTTCCTGTGCCCTCCCTCTGCTCATCGTTTTGGAGACTACATTTGTAATCAAATACTTGCAGGCAATCGATGTAGGAGAGGACACAGGAAACTCCTGGGAAGGGTGACTGAAAGATGAGTGAAGTGAGCTCCCAGGTGAGGGTCCCGCTGTGGGGCAGGGCTTCTCAACCAGGGCTGCTCATTGGAATCACTTGGCTTTTAAAAAAAAAACCTGCTGCCCAGGTGTCCCTAGCAGCACCCCGGGTTGCTCCTACGTGCAATGTGGGCTGCAGACCACTGCTCCGGGGATTTTTCCTGAAATACTTGCCGATGAGGCTGTCTCGTTTCACCTCTGCCTGGCCTTTGTTGAAGCAGGTTCTGCACAGGTGAGCGCTTGCTGACTTCTGAGAATTTAGCACTGGCACCTGTGGATTTTATTTCTGCTCCTTTATTTGCTATGAAGGAGAACAGCTTCATCTGTACTGAAAAGTCAAAAGTTAATAAGGAAAAAGAACATTTGTAGGGGGTGTGAATAAGAGGGAGATTAACATTTAATTTATTTTTCAGAAGCAATTTTTGTATTTATCAATGTAGCATGCGCTTATTATAGATATTTGAAAACCTCCAAAGAGCACAAAGAAGAAAACAAAATCACCTGTCTATTCCCTTGAGAAAACAATGATTTGATAAATGTCCTTCTAGTTATTTTTTCTATGCATCTATAAATACACAATATATATTTTACAGTGTGGAATTCTATGGTTTTGTAGCTTGAGCTTTTTAACAATGGATCAATAAATTTATGTCAGTACATATATATTAATAAATACATATCAATAAATATTTCCCATTAAGTAGTCCTCTGATTTTTAATGGTTACCCTTTTATTCCTTTGTAGGGAATATATCATTGTTCTGGTTTAACCAATCACCTATAAAAGAATGTCAAACGGAATTTTTTCTATTGCCTGATTATTGGGGCTAAAATCAAAGAGCTGAGAACCAAAGGCTCTGCCCATGTCATCCTTCCAAAAACCTCTCCACGGGGTCCTGCTACCTCAGCCTACTGCACCACTTCCAAGTCTTTACAAGCCCAAGATATGAAAACTGGAGGAAACATTGGATAGGGAGTCGGTGACCTAGGGGCTCCCCTGGCCCTGAAGGATCATACGGCTTGGGAGTATTTGCAAGGAGAACTAGGCATCTCATTCCCCGGCTAAACAATTGCTTGAAGAGTGAAATTGCTGCACTGGGCCTACTTAAACAGAAGAAAAGGAACACTCAGAGGTGGCCTTGTAAGGAGCATCCTGCTCTTGTCCCCACCGAAGTGGGTGCCATGGAAGGAAGCCAGGAACACTACCCAGAGCATGGCTACCTGCAGGACTATGGATCCAGCAGGAAGAGGCTGTGGAGTTTCTAGTGTGGGCTGAAATTGAGGCCAGGAGGCTAAAGAAGCCCAAGAGAAGCATATCTCCCAAGTGAGGGAACTATGTTGAGGGGAGGTACCCCACAGACCTCCCAAAGAACTTACTCAAGTGCCCCACTAAGGGAATCCTAATACCCAGAAGACATGCAACCCCAAGAACAGACCTAACCAGGTAGAAAGGCTTTTGCACCGCTCCTAGCTCTTCCAGCCCTCTCTTCCCCTGATTGAAGGAGCAGTGTGAAAGGGCTGCCCATACAGTGCAGGTCCCCAAGCCTGGAGAGAGGAAAGGCATCGGGTTGGGTAGACACAAGACCCAACTTGCTCATGTGAGCCAACAACCTTTAAACCATACCTTACACTTGACCCAGTAGATCCATCTCTAGGAATTTATCTAAGGGAATAATCAGATAATTGCCATCCAGGGAAAGTATTTCCCCACATCCTGAAAACCCATAGTTTTTATGTAAAAAAAACACCTGTTCTTTCAATCACTAACAGTATTTTGCTTAACAGAATTTTAATGGTCTGATTTTTAATATATATTTGCAATACAACAGTGCCTATAATAAATAAAAATCACTTGGAATAAAGAAAAAGAGCTTTCAAAAGCTGGTCATTTCACAACATTGAGGACACAGTGTTCCACTTACTATTGCTGTGAAAAAACTAACCCAAATACAGTGGCATAAAACAACCATTTTATTTTGCTCATGAATCTTGTAGGTCAGGAATTTGGATAAGTCATGGCAGGATAGCTTGTCTCTGTTCCATGATATTCAGGGCCTCAGTTGACAGTTGAATGACTGGGGGTACCTCAAACGTCTGGGGGCTGGAATCATCTAGAAGCTTCTTCACTCCCATGGCTAGAGCACTAATATATGACTTGACCTTGTAGTGTGGATGTCTGACAGCATGGCAGCTGGGTTCCAAATGGGAGCATCCACAGAGTGAGAATTCCACAAGAGAACCAGATGGAAGCTGCATGACATTCAAGGACCTAGCCTTGGAAGTAAATGGCATCACTTCTGCCATACTCTACCTGTTGAAGCAACTATACACCTGCCCATATTCAACGGAGGGGACATGGACCCTCACCTCTCAATGGAAGGAGTGTCGAAAAATTTGTAGGTCATGTTTTAAAGCTGCCATAGAGAGTTCCTATTATCTAACAAAATTGGGGTAGAGTTCGTAGTAAGTTGTGAATGTAATTACCACCACTGAATTGTATAATTGAAAGTGGTTAAAATGGGAAATTTTAGGTTGTATATATGTTACCAGAATTAAAAATAATAATAAAAATAATAGAAGGGCAAATAAACAACATAAAGTATTGGGAAAAATTTTTTTAATGTGATGCCTTTTGGCAAAGAAGTGGCATGATTTCTTGGAAAGTCACATTATAAATAAGAAAAGAAAAGAAAGGACTGCAGTCAGGGGCCTAGTTTCCGACCTGCTCTTTGTAGTCAAGTATCATTTATTACTGCTAATGACTTAAAACATAACTTTTTTTTTCTCTCCCACAGAGACAAGGCCACTTATAAAGCAGTGGTTTAAAACTTCTCAATTCCAACTTTTTTTTAAAAGCAACTGGCTGAGAGCCTGTTAGTAGTTGTATGGATTAAGCTTTTTTTTTTTTCATCCCTGTGAAATTACCTGGGTTCAAACTGGTCCAATTCACTGAGCCAGAGATTCTCTGGGGTAGAAAAAACTGTGGAAGTCACCTTATCCAATCCTCTGTCTTTTTCAGAACTTTTGTGAGAAGTTTCGGTGTTATGGGCAACCGGAGGCATCGCCCGGCCTAGACCTCCTTTAATCTAGCTCCTGGTTCTCAGCCCAGGCTGCACCTGAGAAATACCTGAGAGACACTGAGAAATGCCAGTGCCCAGGCCCCAGGCCTTGACCAATTAAATCAGAGTCCTGGGGCTGAGGCCTGGGTGTTGGTATTTTATCAGAGCTCCCTGGGTGGTTCCAATGTGACCGACCACAAGCTTCAAGGCCCAAAGAAGAGATACTCTCTCGTTCGGCCAAGGGGACGGTGGCCTGGCCTAGTGGATGCCCCACGAGGACCAGATCGGGTGCAAAGCACCCCACGAGCAGCTGGGTGGAGGCGCCTCCCTCTGCTCTCAGCGGGAGGATCTGAGTGAAGCTTGCACCCGGAGCTCGGGCTGGAGACGGGGCTGTCTTGCAGGCCCCTGTGTGATGGCAATCTTCTTCTCCCAGCGCTGATTGCCATAGGCTCAGAACACAAGCAAACAAACAAAAAACTGTATTTAACAGCAAACAAAACGCTCAATGGGGAAAGAAGGAAAAATTTGTCTATGGACATAAATAAATCTGGCTCCACAGGGGGAGCACAGCCTAGATCTGTAAAGACAGAGTTTTTTAAGGGGACAGAGCCATGCATTACAACAACAGGACGAGGGGGAAGTGAACTACTTAATTGACCGGCCATTTTTGGAAAAGGAGGATTTGAAGGGAGCGTGGAAGTTGAAGAATTAACTAGAAGTCAAAAACAAATAGCAAATCCAGCCAAGCTCAGAGACTAAAGCCACTTACTTTTAAGAAAAGTGTTCCTGGAAGGTGAAGCGTGAATTGCTATGCCAGAACTTTCTAGGAGGTAAGATCTTTTCAGTGGCTGGAGGACCAGCCAGAGGAACCTGGGGATCAGCCACTGTTCCATGCCTGCCTCTTGAGGGGAACAGGCTGGAGTTTGGGTCATGGCAGAAGGCCCCAGGTGCATACTTCTCCAACTGTACTTCTTCTAGAACAACTATCAGTCATGCTTTCATTCAGCTCATGTTCCTCGTCAGGCATGTGCTAGGTACAGAGGTAAATACATAGAAAAATACGGAATACTCCCACCACCATGGAAATATGGTCTGATGGTACATAACATCTTTAGCAGAGGAAAGAACACAAGGCAAAGGGATGAGGGGTCCTGAGTTGGCTCTCAGCTTCGGAAAGTCACCCAGTGTCTCTAGTGTTAGGGCTCAAGGCAGGGCCTTTATGGATAACCAGAGATGGCATGAAGAACACTTCAACACGAGAGTTAGGCAAACTCACATTTATTACGTCTGCAGAGGTAAGGAGCCAAGGTCAGTCCAAAGTGACTCAGACCCGACTCCCCGTGCTGCGGTTTCACTCTTGCTTAAATACCTAAGTTACTACTTAGCATTTGCTTTGATTACGCATTAGCTTTTATGCACAGGAATGATTACACATAGCTAGTTACATAGTTGTATGATTAGTTTGTTCAGAAAATCACGCTTGCACATACATTGCGTGATCAAAAAAGGGTTAGATAACTGCACCCCTGGGTGGGAAATTTACTGTTAATTAAGCAAGTTGAATTGAGGACAGCCAGGGGCTGCTTCTGCGCAGGTACTGCCAAGTGGTTGAAGCGGGTTTTCATACTTCATTGCTTCAACAGGATATTGTTGACCACCAAAAGTGCAATTTGGCAGAAAGAGAGTTGCATCTCATTCCCTTCTAATTTATATATAATTCCTTTGTATCCTAGCAACAGGGAGAGAAGTTACTTTCAAATATTCAGTCATCCTACACCCATCACTGGGTCTCAGTTTCTGCATTTATACGCTGAGGGGACATGGCTGGAGGAAGTGAGGCTGCTTCCACTCCCCTTCCTGTAGTCATGTCAAGCTCTTTTTCCTGGCACTGTTGGTGGAATAGTCATATAAGCCCTGAGCCCAGGTCTGAAGTAAGTGGAACAACTCCACGGGGTGCAACCTGAAATCCTAGACATAAACTCTACTTCCATCAGTCTCAGTACTGGGGACCATACTAACAATTACAAGCAGTGAACCTCTGCTTTCCCACTGCCCCTCCCCACCCCGCCCCCGCCCCCCTGGCACACTCCTCACTCCCTTCGCATTTCCGGGGTCCCCAGAAGGGGTCTCACAGATGCTTGTATGAACTCCGTGCCCACCCAGCCACATGGGGGCACTGAGCCTTGTCTTTGGTGCCTGGTGTCACCTGTGCCCCTCCCTCTCTTGGCTGCTGAAACACTAAATTCCCTAAGATGTCACTGCCGCCTCCACCAAGGGTACAAGTGCCCCCACAAGCTCAGAGTAGGTCGGGTCACTGTTGTGGCCACTACAGCTTCCATAGGGGCTGGAAGCTGGAGCTGCCTCTGCCCCCTGTTGCTGACCCATTAAGTTATTCTATATCAACATTCTTTGTGCTAAACAGGGGGGCCTTTTCCCCCAACTTTTTGCCACATTGTGTTACACTTGTCCCAAAGCAGTCCTGCCTTGACCAAGGGTTTGGCAAGAGACACTACCCTGGGCACAGCGGTCAACAGCTCACCATCCAGGACCAAAATGCCTAGTTTGAATACTAATTATTCCATTTCGAAGCTGGCTGTCATTGGGCAAGTTACTTCTCCTCTCTGGGCTTCAGTTCCTCGAAAGTAATGGTGGTGATAATATTTATTTCAAAGGACAGTTGTGATGATTAATTAAGTTATGACATATCAAACGTTTGGAAGAGCATTTGGCACATAGTTAAGGCTCAATATACATCTGTATTTGCATGTCTATAGATGGCTGATTCACAAGCAGCTGGGCTGTGCTCTCCTACAGGAGGGAGGGACAGTGTTTATTTGTCTCTAGCTCCTAGCACTTGCCTAGAACAGGGTAGGTGCTTATCTGGTGAACAAATGAATTAATGAATAAATGGATAAAATAACCAACAAGGATTGTCCATAGATTTGGGTTCAGGATGAAATGGAGTTTTTTGACATTTAAAGGACTCCCAGAAACGAACCCAAACTTCCCTTGCTTTCCGATAATTTGGAGCTTACTATCTGAATGCATCTTGAGTGGGAAAAGCTCTGGCATCTCTTACAAAGCCTGTTCCTGGGCTCTCTAAGCATGAAACCCAGCACTGCCATAAACTTGCATTATTCTTAGGGGTCATTCCCAACCTAAAGCCCCTTGTCCCTCCTCAAATCCTTTCTCACCCAGGAGCCTTCCTGTACCGGGGTTACAGTGAGGAATTTCACCTCTTACAGGCATGTGGTCCTGGCCTTTTGAAGTATAACAAAGTTAAAGGCATTTGCACAAGCTCTAGGAGGAAACACAGAACTCTGATCCTGGGTGTGTGGGTTTAGGGGGTGGCTTCATAGATGAAAACACAACAAACAAACCTGTCCCTCCTGTGCCTGTTAAATTTTGGTCCCTGAGAGAGGAAGCAACAAACCCCTCCCTGCCTTCCAGGAGCTTAGAATTTAGAGACTCTGGTGCATACCAGGAGGTACATATTGGACTGTCTGTGCTCAGTGTCCTTAGACCTGGGAGTTGACTGTCATCCCGGTCCAGAGGAAGCCTCAAGGAAGAAGCTTGTTTGGGTGCTGATGGCAGAAACTCAACTGTGCCAGGGACTAGAGCTGCCTGGAGAGGGTTTTGTTTGTCTGGTTTTGCAGCTCACAAGGAAGACCATTGTTTCCAAAACCAGAATGTCTCATGATGCTCAAGGCCTACAAGAGTTAGACTCTGGACTCATCTCAGCATCTTCAGGAATGTTCCCATCAATGCCCCTAGGTAGCCCCAGCAGGGAAGGTGGGAAAATAAAAGGTATGAAATTACAGCTGGGAGGAGGTGGTAGAGGAGAAAGGCAAGAGGGGGAGAGGAAAGGCAGAGGGGCTGGGTTCCAGCGGAGCGTGGCCTCGTGCTAATATTTCAGGAGCCCCGCGTTGTCCGCAGATCCATAGTTACTTAGCTTTGGACATGCTTACAAGGGATGGAAAGAGGAACTGCAGGTGCAGAGAAACTCTGCCATACATGTTAGTGGAGTCTGAAAACTTGAATTGTCCAAATGCTGGGCCAATACAAAACATTTTTCAGTCTGTATTATCGCAGAATGAAACATACACAACTGACTGTGATTGAGCCATCTCTTCTGAAGGCCTCCATGCCCACCCCAGGGCCTTCCTAACCTGCCCCCTGCCCCCAGAATAAGGGCTTGATTCCACCCCTGGAGCACAGGGCTGCTTGGAGGATAGGAGCTGATTACAGCACAGCCTAATCGGCTTCTTATCCGAGTTGGCCTCAGTGCTGGGTGCACTTGTGGGGCAGTTTCCTGTATATCTGGGGATGAACTGGGCAGAGTTCTGTTCTAGTTGTGCCCCTGAGGCCCTGGTGCCTCCTGGTGGTGGCGCTGTGGTTGTTTGCCTGGTTGGCAGTCTTCCTTCACCTAGCCTTCTGGGCTCACGTCTTCCCATCTGATGGCCAAGGGCAGGCTACGATGGCTCTTTGGGGTTGCTGAATCCCCTTTGCCATACTAGATTCTGGCTCTAACAGTGAGGTCAGGGGCTGCTTCGCCTGCCCTGAAAATGCTGACCTGAATCTAGAAAATGCTCTGTGAAGAGAGGCAGCCTGCTGGCTCGAGCCCTCAGGAGAAGCAGGCAGTAGTGGCTGTGTGTACCTTAACGTCATCGCCTTCCATATCCGTTGGTTCACACACTGCATCATTCATTGAAAAACATTAAACTCATCATCTTTCCCCAGAATGAGGCTAATGACTTTAATTACAAGAATCAGGAAAAGCAATGACATTTTAACTAGAATGGTTTTTCCTGAAGGAGTATTACCTCATTTGATCCAATGCTTTGAAACAACACTTGAAATCTTCTTTCCCAGTGAAGCCAGGGATTGAAAGTTGTTGTATCAAGTCTTGAAAGCCCAGGGAGCAGTTTGATGTCAGAATCAAACACTAGCTTTTTGTGCTACCTTCTACTTTGGATGTTTTGTTTTGTTTTGTTTTGTGAATGGCTTGGACCCAAAAAGGTATTTCCCTCTGCTTTTTCCCAAACAGAGCTAGAAAAGCCACCAAGTTAACCTCAGGGGCCCAAGTCCCTGGTGCCCAACTACACACTCAATAGGAAACTTCCTGGACACATTCCAAGCTTCACACAAAGACATGTATGTGAGCAAATTCCTTTCCAGAACAACTGTATCATGCTGGAATGGTCTGATTTGTAAAATACACAGTGTTTCAAATAATTTTTAATATAAAATTGACCCATGTTCAATTGCTTATAAAATGGAAACTACAGAAACATATGTAGAAAAAAAAAATCAATTCACCCACAGTTCTGCTGACCAGAGGCAGGCGTGTTATGATTTTCAAATGAATGTTAGACAAACAAATGTAAAGTTTGAGCCTGGCATGTCTTGGGGACATGTGGTAGGTGCTCAGAGCATCTCGGCCTCTCTTTTATCTTCGACATGAGGTTGTCTAAAAAGCCATGGATACCTGCTACTTTGGGCAAGTCAATCTGGTGTGGAAATGTCAACTCTTGTATCAGCTGTGTTGGTAAAACAGATATATTTTCACAGGAAGGCAGCCCTGTACTGGGGTTCCAAACTTCTCAAAGGGTAGCTGTGACATGGGAGAAGCAAGATGGTACAATGCAGTGCTAGGCAAGAGCATGCGGGGTTTTCCTTAAAGGAGCCTCCTGCAGCAGGGCTGGCGTCAGGCGCAGGGAGCCTGCGAGCTCAGAAGGGCCCCATGCTTGGGTTAATGCGCTACTGTCCTGATAGTCTTCACAAGTTTTGGACAAGGGCCCTGCCTTTTCCTTTTGCACCAGGCAGGTATGCAGTTGGTGCTGTGCTGAAGTTCGGCAGACTGGTTGGAACCCTGGTCTATATGTATGACCACCACTTTGACTACTGAGCTACTATTACTAATCTAGTTGTTGCTTATTGAGGGCCAGGCCTGTGCTTAACACTTTTCAGGAGTTAATGCATTTAATCCTCACCAGTGCTGGTTACCATCAGTCTTCCCATTTTACAGATTATGAAACTGAGGCAACGGAGAACTTAAGTAACTTTGTAACCTTACATCCGATCCCAGAGAGTCTACTATTAGAGCCTCTTAACCACTATGCTAGTCAGTTTCCTGACTTATTAGTTTTGTGGCTTGGAGGTTTCCTAATCTGTCAAATGGGGATATAGTAGCAGCAACCAGAAACCCAGAGCCACCCCCTCCTCCACACACATACATACCCAGCCGCGACTCTGAGAACTGAAGCCACACCCTCCTGTCTACATGAACATAGCTCTGCTATCCCACTGACCTCATTAGCATCATTTTGTTCTTTTCTGGGACCCTCCTGCCCAGGTCTGGTTTCCACCCTAAGATTCTTTTGAAGCCCTCCTCTCAAAAGCTTTACCTTGCAATTTCTACCAATCCTGGACTGTTTCATGATCCATACCCAATCGTAATCAAGTCCTGCATTGTAAGATCCACCTTCAACCAAACTTCTAGTTCTCAATAATTTCTAACCTTGTCTTCCTTCCTTGGAGAGATGGCTGAAGTTTTGTAATTTTGTAGATTTCTCCTTCATGACAGTAAGAAACTCAGCTTTGTCTTATCAACAGGTACAGTTGCCATTATGTTATCTTTGACAGCTGGCACAAATCTCAGGCCACAAACTCAGATGTGTATGAAATATCTATTTCTCTGTAAATCAATTTCTTTATTTGGCCTCATCTCCCCTGGGGGTGACAGAGCCTTAATTTCTGTCAGTTTTGTGTCCCTGCCCCATTCCTATTTTCCGTGATCACATCAGGGAAGGTCCTACGTGGTTCTCCGTGCCATGAGCCCTGCCATGCATCTGCTGGAACACCTGCAGCTGATCTGTGACCGGCCATTGGCTTGTCAGTGGCCATTGGCTCCTGTAGCCTGCTGTGCAGTGTCTACATCCAACAGCCACTTGTGACTGCTAAGCCTGAGGCTCAGCCTGGCGAGAGCGAGGGGATCTCACGGGGGAGACCTAAGGGCCAAGTTACCTGGGCAGAGAGGGAGCCGACTACACGGCCACTCCCCTCTGGGGCCTGCCTGGGCCTCTATCAAGGAAACCCTGCATGGGTCCCATCCGCACTTTCCTCCTGAGTCTTGGCGGTGTGCTGCAGGGAAGGAAGTGAGTGCTGGCTGAGCCCATACTCCTGAAGCTGCCACCTCTGCTCCTTTTTGGTCTCCAAGACAACCCTACCTCAAGCCCATGTAGGCCTCCTCAGCATTAACCATGGGCCTTTTGTGGTTCAGTGCACCACGAGATGCTGGGTTTCCCTACAAGCAAAGCCTGAGAGGCATGCTTGCACTGCTCCCCGCTAATAGCACCTGCATGGGCGACCTGTCCGCCACGGGCCGGCGGCTTTCTCTGGCCTTGCGGGCAGTTTGCTCGCCTCACCAGCCTCCAAGTCTGTGCCATAGGCTCCTGTTCGTGGCAGGTGGAGGCTGCTCTGGCTTGGTGGCTAACAGGGTCCTCCTGCCTTGTTCTTCAGAGCCGGGGCCACGGGATTTGCCTTTACCCCTCTCCAGAAAGACACGTGGTCCCTTTGGAAAATCTGTGAGACAGATTTATGGGTAACTCTGTATCCTCCTTCACAGGGAATTTCCTGGAAATTAGATACTTAATTCTCTTCAACACTCTCTAAAAAGGTGGCATTCTCCCAATCTCCCTCCCTGCTTTCTGCTAAACATATATATAGCCTAGAAGAAATGCAAAGCATTTTGTAGCCGCTATTTCCACCTCTTCTTGGCATACTGGTTCTCCCCTGGGTCAAGCCTTTCCTCAGGATGGCTTGTCTCTAATCCTGGAAGGGCCCGTGGTGCGCAGACACATGGTCCAAGGATCCTCAGCACCTCCTAGCCGTACCCCCCGCTCCCCATATAGCAGGTAGGAACAGCAACATTCACTGCCGTGCCAGATGCCATTCTCACACTTTATGTGTACTAACTCATTTAATTCTCACAGCTGCCCTCTGAGGTGGCGTTTCTATCCTTTGGTTAATAAGGATACCTCGTATACCGAAATTCATCCAAGTGTCTTAGCTGAGGAACTCAAGAAGGAAAATTTCTTACTTGAATTGTCTTAGCTCATCTTTTCCTTGGATGTTGAAACTCAGTCTCAGTTAATTCGGGGTTTACAGCCCCCCCTTTCCCACAGTTGTCTCAATTCCAGGGGGCTAATGTGTCTTTGCCAAGCTTTGGGTGCGGGGGTGGCGTATGGCAGGAGGGGCATTTGGTCTTCAAGGCTGTCTGCTCACACCGGCGTCTTCTGCCCTTCCCGTCCGGCCTGGATCACCTGCCTTCGTGGACCCCTTTTTTTCCCACCCTTTTACATCCTCCCGGCCGTGCTTGTGGGTAGAGGAGCTGTACCGCTAGTTCTAGGCCATGCTGGGTTTCCAGAATCCGGGAGGCTGCTCTCGGCCCTGTCTGCCACCATGTAGCCATTCCGTCTCTGTGATCTCACCCCGGGGTTCTCAGGAAGCACAGATCCTCTGTGTTCTGGGATCCTCAAACCCATCAATAGGGTTTCCCTAAACCCAGTAAAAAGGATGCTGGGCCCCGTTCCAGTTATTATTTCTGCATAACAAATTACCCCCAAATATAAGCAGCTTAAAGCAACTATTTTATTATGCCCACAGGATGTATGAGTTGGGAATTCAGAAAGGGCACAATGGGGACACCTTGCATCTGCTGTGACATCTGAGGCCCCTACTGGGGTTGACCTGACAGCTGGGGGCAGGAAGCACCTGGCAGTGTCTTGGCTCACACATGTGGCTATGGTTGCCGCTGCCACATGCCCTGGGCTTCCTCCCGAATGGCTGCTCAGGGCTCTGACGGCAAGCGTCTCGGCTGCCCAGGTAGAGCTGTGTGGCCTCTTAGGAACTACTCTCAGAAATCACGTTACCGTCACCACAGTCACAAGCCCAGGTGACTCATGGGGAGGGAGCAGTGCCCCATGTCTCTTTGGGAGGCGTGCCAAAGTCACCTTGTAAGAAGAGCCTGCCGGATGGGGGATATGGGCCATCTTTGGACAAGATAATCTGCCACAGCTCATCTCTGGACCCTCGGATGGCTCCCGAGTCATTTCCCCATCGTCTCTCCCCACTCCTTTTCTAGTGGGGGTACAAGAGGAAATTCCTCTTTTTTCAGAAAAATATCTTCATGTTGACAAATGTCAAGAGTCCTCTCCTTTCTCCCACATCACTGGCTTGTGGAAACCAACACAGGAATTCAGCTCTTGTTTCCTTCTTGTTGGTGGAGGTCCCTAAATGACCTGGCTGTGAGGGGGTACAGGGATTAAAAGAGTGGACTACCCATATGTATTAGTCAGCCAAAGGCGTGCTAATGTGAAATACCAGAAATGGGTTGGTCTTTATAAAGGGTATTTATTTGGGGTAGAAGTCCACAGTTACCAGGCCATAAAGCATAAGTTTCTTCTCTCACCACAGTCCATTGCCACGTGTTGCAGCAAGACAGCTGCCGATGTTTGCCAGGGTTCAGGCTTCTTGGGTTCCTCTCTTCCCGGGGCTGCGTTTCTCTCCAGGCTTAGCTCCTGTTTCCTCCACAAGGTCAGCTGTAGAATATCAGGCGAACGGCTCGCTTCTCTTCTCCTGGGGCCTTCTCTCCAACGTCAAAACTCCAACATGAAAACTGCTTCAACTCTGTTCTTTGCCTTGCCTTTTATATTTGATTCCCCACCCACCAAGGGGTGGGGCTCAATGCCCCACTGATGTGGCCCAGTTAACACCCTAATCATAACTTAATCATGCCCAGATTAGCAGACCAGTTTACAAGCACGATCCAATTATATTTTTGGAATTCATAATTACATTAAATTGCCCAATGGCTACACCGTAGGAAAAGGTTACTATTCCACCCCAAGGAAAAGACTAAGAACCTCGTAGTGTTGCTGCAAGAACTTAAGCAAAGGCCCTGGCACTCAAGAGAGAACCTGTCTGCCCTTTCCTCTTGGCAGGGACTACTTGGTGCAGGGCATGGTTCTAGCAGCAAAGGGATGAATGTTGAGCAGAGTTGACTTGAGGAGAGTGAATTAATACAAGCTTGAACTTGATGGTGGAGACGACATAAGTCATTTAAGAGCATCTGGAGAGGGAAATGCTCTTTCCTAAGACTCTTTATGGCTCTAAACTGCCTCTCTGGTTCTCAGAGAGTCCATTCCATTTACCGGCTTCCTGGTGTCCCTGGAGTCACCCTGGCAGCTCCTCGTTTCAGACCAGACTGTCTGAGCTGCTGGGGAAGCCTGCTTTGGGGGGCATTTGGCCAGGGCAGTGCAGACTGGTGTTTTATCAAATTCAATGCCTGGGTCCCAAAAGAGTGGAGTCTTCAAAGCACTCCAGCTTGTGTGGCTACTGCTAAACACAGCACTTGAGGACAATAAATGTAGAAATATAGGCAACCCCCACTGGCAAGAAATCACCTTCATCCTTGGAAGTCCAAGATCCTTCTCAGATGGGTCAACTTGCAAGGAAGTTGTGGCCATTAGTTTTGTTTCCACGGGGCTCCTGCCTGAAAAGTTTTCGCAGATGATTTGTTTTCTGCAGTGCCCGGGAATTTGTTAACATCTCCATTGCCCCTTCCTGCAGAAAGTAGGAGTCAAGCCAAACTCTCATAATGAAAACAATTTTTCAAAAACTAGGTAGAGAAATTGCTTTGTCATTTACAGCAAAAGAAAAAGTATGGCTAAGTTTTTTCACTGGGTGAGCTTTTACCCTCTCAGAGCAGGAAGACATGGGTAATGGGCTCGGGCTGGCTTATTTGTTGTTACTGATGTTGGAAGCAGAAAATGGGACACCTTGGCTTATTCTCCATGATTTAGACTATAATGTGCAATTCCTAACTTTTTTGTGATTGTAGCATGCTTCCTGGAATCAAAATGTTTGGTGGCATACATGAAGATATTGAAAAATGGGAAGAACACAAAACCAGTCAACAGTCTTTGCAATACAAACCTTACCACAATGTAGAACAGCAATTTTCCTATGCCCCGTCACTGCCCTTCAGCGCTGTTTGCCTGTCGGAGCAGAACAGAGGCTGGCTGGGCTGCCTCTTTCATGGACTCCGAGGCCAATTCTGTGGTCCTGTGTGCGGGAGCCCCTTCTATGGAGAGGACTTGCCTCTCACTTCACTTGCTCCTCTCACCCACAGCAGCACGCTGCTCACTCAGCCCAGCTCGGCCTTTTGCCTGACGACGTGGTCTTGCTGTATGACCATTCACAGGAGTTAAATAAGTTACACATGCCGATTAAAAGTTGACAGCACTTTTGTGAAGGGCTTCTCGCACACGAGTTGAGAACCTCTGGGTGATGGGTCTCCACAGAGCCTTATTTCTTTTAAGTACTATTTCTACCTAATCGGCGAAGTCCTGAAGGCCTTGGTGTCTTCTGGGTGCGCTCCCATGGTGCCTACACTCACCACATATCACCCCACTTACTGTGGTGGCTCTTAGTGCCCTTTTCCTTGTTTGTCTTCCCCAGCAGACCGTAAGTTCCTTGAGGAAAGATCTTATGTTTTGCTTGCCAGTGTGCTCTCAATCTCAAGGAAAGGGCCTAGCATGTAAGACGTGTTCAGGTCTATCAAGGTCCTACTTTGCCACACGCCTCTGCTGCCTTTTCCTTTTGGTAATCGGCAGACAGTTGGGGAGAGCCGGTCCCTGCCTAACTCTCCAGCCTCTCTGTGCTTGCACCCAGCCTAACACACAGCCGATGCAAACAGATGCACAAAAAATTTGTTGAGTGAATTAGCGGGAGGTGTACTTAGGCCAAGGAATAAATAGGTGCATTCATATTAAACAGTCATCTTCTCAGTCTTTGAGGGCCTTACTTGGGGGTGGGTACCTCATGGGGCAGGGAAAGGGGCATGGAAGGCTGGTGTCTATGCAGTGGGGGGTGGGGGGGGTGGGAATGGCCAAAGCCCAGAGGATGGGCTCATTGGACCAACAAGTCAAAGCACTTTCAGTAAGAAGAATCCAGGCAAAAAGCATTTGGCTCGGAAAGCACCCAGGAGTGCTCATCTCTGGAAGTGTTGAGATTTGCAGCTCACCTCTAAAGCTGAGTTGTTCAGAGGGTGTCACGTTAGTCTGATTATTAAATAAGGGCAAGTTTCTCGTTAGCAGCGCTCCCATCAGCCGTGAATGGGCACCAGGGTTCCAGCTTCCTGCAGTTTTCTTTCCTCGTGGTCTTTGTCTGAGACAGAGGGTCAGCCCAGCAGTTCCCACCAAGAGGAGGCTGGACAGAAGCCCCCCTCCGCGTGAGCTCCAGAGAACACTGCTCTTCAATAGAGCAGGTAAGCCTGGCTTGTGTACTCCTCCATAGGGAATGACTGTCCCATTGCAGGCTTCAACATGGCATTTCATCAACATATTTGCAAATAAAGTAGCTGCCAGTATTGCTGCCCCCCAGGAAGTCCAAGCAGAAAGCTCTCTCATGTTCAGGAACACACACACTAGTTTTTTCAAGGGTGTAGGTGCTTTTTTTTTTTTTACTTCGAACCCAACTTCTGTGCATTATTATATACAAAGCAACTGCCTCATAAACAGGTTTCATTAAAAATCCATGAAGTTGGTATGTATTAAATGGGGTAGTCACAAAATCAGGCAGACAGGAGACCTGGCTCCAGGCCTCAGAGACCCCATCCAGCAGATGGGGTTGTTCCCGCTCCCCACAATGAGGAGCCTCTGGTGGGAGTAAAACCTGGCCTCAAATTGCCTTTTTTAAAAAGGAGGTATCGGGGATTGAACCCAGGACCTCATACATGGAAAGGAAGCAGGTGCACAACCACTGAGCTACATCCGCTCCCCAATGAGTTGGTTTTATCATTTGTTTTTATGAGGTACCAAAGATCGAACCCGGGACCTAGTACATGGGAAGCAGATGCTCAGCCACTTGAGCTACACCTGCTCCCCTCAAACTGTCTTTTGAGGTCTGCAGCCTAGCACCCGGGAACTCTCAACAAACATGTGTTGAACTGGAGGTAGAACCTTCCTTTTTCAGATTCCAGGTAGATCAGATTCCAATGGCTAAAAAATAAAGTCTAAAGTAAATACTTTTCAAACGACCTAAGGATTTTCACATATGGAGTTTCTCTGGGCACCAGATCAGCTTACCGGCAATCTTACAAAAGGATTTTTTAAAAAAATGAAAATGAAATGATCTCTCTGAAGTGTTAAGTGAAGCATGTCCTGATGCAGCACTCCTGCTCTTCTCCGTGGTACATGTGACTTCAAGCTCCGCTCACCATGGTGAGGAAACTCATTTGGTCCTCTTGGCCTCCTCCAGTTACTCATATACTGGGTTGCTCTCCCCCACACCCTCAACAAAGAGAAGCCCATTTTATTTACGTGCACCTGCCATCCCCAGGAGGTGGAATCCTGCGCTGTGTTCTCAGCCTGGCCAGAGCTGAGGTCAGGAGCTGGTCTCTCTCGCTCACTTCTTCCTAACTGCTCATCTGAGCAGCTCTTGGTGGAGAGGGCCCGAGGGCTAGGTTGCATCCTTAAGACTGGAAAATAACTTGCCCAGTCTCTCTACGTTTTCAGCCAAGGGAAAGCCTCACGTTCACTTTGCTCTGCATTGGCCGGTCCAGCTTCTGGAGTAACCATCTCCTGTGGTTCTGGAAGGGGCTACATCAGGAGTAAAGGGTCTAGGCCAAAGAGGCAGCCCCCTCTGTGCTTTTCAGCACTGGGGGTGAGAGGGGTGGCACTGACGGAGCAGCCTGCCTAAGGAGGGGCCTCACTGGCACTGTGAGAGCACAACTGACCCACAGGCTTCTAATGCCAGGCATTAGCCCATAGTTTCTAGGTCACCCAGACTTCTAGCTCCACTGACACCACTGACCCCTGTCACTGTGCCACCCTCCAGGGGCATATGTAAATGCCCCTGTAAAATAGCAACTGGGCTGCCTCTAGGACCAGTCCCAGTAGGATGTCACATTGAAGGAAACAGCAATCCAGACCCCTCCCTCCAAATACACACATATGTAAATATATTTATGTAAAAAAACAATGCACACACACACACATACTTAAAAGCTAGCCAAATCCTTTTTCAATCCATTTAAGTCATCTCTCACTCTCAATCTCACTCTTGTCTCCCTTTCCTACCCACCCCCTTTCCCACACCCAACCTGCATCCCTTTTCTTTCCCCCTCTCCGTGGCGTAGACTTCTCTTGCCCTGATGTTCTCCTTGACTTCTTCCCCACCAGCCTCATTGCTCAGGCATGCCATGTCCACAACATGTGGGCTTCTCCACCATGGGAAATCCATCCCCGGAGGTTTCCTAGTGAGAATTCACCACCCTGGAATTGTGGCGAATGAAAATTATCCACCTTAGTATATACAGATGGACAAGGCCACCCAATCATATCCTCTCCACCAAGTCCATTTGCCCTCCTCCTCCAGGTCAGGCTGCCCTCCTGACTCCATCCGGTCTTTCCAAAATTGCACATTAGCAGCTCTGTATACTTCTTTTATAGAGTATTTTATTTTATAGTTTCCTCCTTGCAAGGCTGAAAGAACCCTCCTAGGCCCAGCTCACCCTTGATTCCCTGGATATTTGTCCCAGGATGGGCTACATTGTTACACAAGGATGATTCCAATCAGCATGAGTTTACCGACACCCCAGGGCCTCAGGACCCTCCTCTCTGAGTGCTTTTAGCCATCTTGCTTGTTAGTACTGTGGTGAGAACCTTCGTCCAGATCAGCAGTTCTCCTCGGCTTCTCACTACCTTGGCTTCCTCTGCCCACTGTGCTTTTTCAAGGCTTTTACTCCAAAGCAGAGCAGAAGCCATTCCTGAGTTGCAGAGGACTTGCCTAACCTTTGTCAACTTCTCAAACTTTCAGCAAAGTATCCCCCAGCTTGGGGCTCCCACTTTGACCTTAAGTCCCTTAGTCGTAACACTACCACAGGTCAAGTGCTTGCTACGGGCTAGGGATTCTTCTAAACTCTTAATCCTCATGATACTGCAAATGAGAGTCATACGATTTAAAAGTCATATCCTACTAGGCTGTTTAGTAGAAACAGAAACCAACCCACAGACTGGGTTACACATTGCTCAATGTCCCTTGTTTACCAAGGGCTGGAGCAGGGATTTGAGCCAGGCTTTTTGACTCTAGATCCCGACCTTAACCACTTTACTACACCCTCAGAGTCAGGGCAGTGACCGTTATCTTCTGAAAGTCATCGGCAACCTCATAGCTGAGCCTGGACCGATGACAAACCCGGAAAGTGTAGTAAGCTAGCATTACTAATGTTCCATATAGTATCAGAATTATTTCCTTAAGAATTATTCCCCCCGCCGC
>JAQZBX010009703.1:0-45622 GCA_029593785.1 Cabassous unicinctus | reverse complement strand
AAAAGGGCTTGATCATATTCACATCTCATAAAACGAAATCCCATATTCTTATTTTTACCTTTGGCATTGATATAGTAATTTTTTGCCTTTGCTACAAAAATATTACAATATTATTGTTAACTATAGTCTATAAGTGACATTAGTTGTATTTTTTCCCCCATGTATCACCATAATCTTAACATCTTGTATAGAGGAACATTCTTGTATTTTATCATTAACCACAATCCTCATCATCCACTGAAATTACTATATTATGCAGTCCTTAGACCAGAGGTTCTTAGCCTTACTAAGTCAACATAGTACTGTGTATTATTTAATAAACATAAAAAAATTAAAAAATATATCACACCTGCACCAACACATCTCCACAAGAATAATGTTTTTTTGAATTTCAATTCAAGCTCACAGATGACCTTGTTAAGAGCCCCTGCCCTGGAGAGTCCTGTGTTTCTTAACCCAAATGGTCCACAGTCTCTATTAATAACAGCTCCTGCCGTTTCCTATATATGCCAGGCTTTCAGCTCAGGGCTCCAAGGTGTCACTGAGTTGAATCCTCAGAGCCACACTATGAGGCAAGGCTGAGGCCATGTTAAGGAGGATGCAGGGGCTAGAGAGATATGCAAGTCCCCCATGGCCTTCTCTGGCTGGCAGTCACTCTGATGCTTGGGTGCCTTCATCTTGCTGTGGGTACCAGCCTCTGTGTCACTGTGACACAATAACGGGATAGGACTCAGGCCAGGAAGTGTGCCAGAGAGAGACTTTCTCTCTCTGCTCTCCTTTCTCAGGACAGCAAACAAGGAAATAAGACCCTCAAATTGCAAATGACGGCAAACAACAGACTCAGTAGGGCTGCTTGGGGTCTCTTAGTGGTTTGCTGGGCCTTGAGAATTTATGGGGCTTCCAGTTTTGTCTAAATGCTTTTTAAACATTTATTTGATCAAAATACAGGTTTCTAGTCAAGAACTCCCAGGATTCAGAGAAAAAGAAAATGTAGGCTCTTTCAGAACAGCAGTGTTCCAAGGGAAAGTAGCTTTCCAAATGTGGCGAAGTTAGTCATCCACCTTGGGCTGCGCCAACCTGGTCAAGTGGCCTGGCCTTGCCGTCCAATGGCCAAGGTCAGGGCCAAAGTCAGAAGAGCTCTTTTTAACTGGAACTAATAACTGGGCAAAACATTTGCCATGATCTTAAAGTGATCTTTGAAGTTTGCTAAACTAAGGCAAACTTATAATTTAATCATGTCGATGATAAATCATACTCATTCCTGGGGTTGGCTTAATTATGTTTATATAGAGGGTAGAAGAACTAAAGCACAGAGAGGTCTCACAGTTTTCCAAAGTTCATTTAGTAATAAGTGACAAAATAAGAAACACAACCCATCATACCTTTTGAACCTTCCTAACAGATACTAAGAATTCTGAGGTCTCTCATCTGTGTTCCTATCTGCAAGGATATAATATTTTATCCTATTCCTAAGCAAGAAATCATTCAAGTTATTTTCAATGTATCCTAAATGCTAAAAAAATTTCCCCCAAACACTATTCTACAAGGTCTTCATACAGAAAAAGAGAAGAAAACATCCTTTAACTTCAGGGACTTGGAAGATTCCAAGAAAATTCTTTAAAGTTGTGTTACTCCAAATCCAATTTTCATGCTTTCTTCTTTTACTTAACAATACAGCTTCCACACATTTTGTAAACATATTAATCCGCCCCCCACATAAAAATTTCTTAGCTTTCCCTTTTCATCATAGGCATCTGGCTAATTTTATGGCAAAAGCCATTTATTTCAGAACTTCAAAAAATAGTGGCATTTTTGTATGAGTTTTACTTTTGATCTTTCATCTGAGAATTTTGTTTGTGGAATTTCTTTCGAATGTGACTGTATAGTGACCATCACTCTAGCACAGGGGTTCTTAACCTTTTTTGATCCACAGATCCCTTTGCCAGTTAGGTGACAATCACGGACCCCTTACTAAGTCCACACTATATTGTGTATTGTTTAATAAGTATATCACACCTGCACCAACACATCCTCACAAGAATAATGTTGGTTATATATATATATTTTTTTTTTTAAAAAGGTATTTAGATTACATAAATGTTACATAAAAATATAGGGGATTCACATATGCCTCGCTTCCTACACCTCCCACATTTTCCCACATTAGCAACATCTTTCATTAGTGTGGTACATTCATTACAATTGATGCAAACATTTTAGAGCAATGTCACTAAGCATGGATTATAGTTTACATTGTAGTTTACATTCGCTCCTGCACAATTTTGTAGGTTATGGCAAGATATGTAATAGCCTGTATCTGTCATTGTAATGTCATTCAGGAAATTTCCCAAGTCCCAAATGCCCCCATATTTCACCTGTTTTTCCTTTTCCTTGCCCTCAGAACCTCCAGTGGCCACTGCTTCCACATGAATGATATAATTTCTTCCATTGCTAGAATCACAATAAGTCTATACTAGAATACCAGTAAGTCTACTTTAGTCCATAGTTCATTCCCCAATCCTGAGGATTCTGGGATGGTGATGCCCACTCCACCTCTAATTGAGAGGGGGCTTTGATACCATGGGACAGATGGATGGGACTGTCTTGCTTGCAGTTGTAGACTCTCTCGGTTCCTTGGGATGGCCGTTGTCCATCATCATCTCCTTGTTAGTTGTCCTGGGTGAGTCCAATGAACTGGAGAGTAGGTGCTGCAACTTCGTTGAGATTCAGGACCCAGCTGGTACATGGACTCAAGTCTCTTGAACGTACAGCCCAGAAATTCAAGTCTCTTGAACGTACACCTACCAACTCCAGCACCAACTATAGGTTCAAATAAAAGAGACAGAAGAGGCACGTTTAGAGAAGTCACATCTGAGTTCAACTCTGCCACACTCGGGAGCACAAACTCCAAAGTAGGGCCACTGGCAAGGCACCAAACTCCATTTTTTTGAATTTCAATTCAAGCTCTCGGACCCCTTGTTAAGAACCCCTGCTCTAGCTTCACCCCAAGGAAATTTTATTTTAAATAGTGTATCTTAGGGGTTTATCATTTATACACAAATGGCACCATTTTATGTATCAAATGAAGAAAAGTGGGGTATATGTTAAGATGTGATTTACAAACTGCTTATAGTGTTTTGCTTTCTAAAACGAGGGAAAATAGTGTGGCCCAAACAAAATACAACGAAAACGTTAAATGGGTGGTTGCTTTCTGCCTTGAAAAGAAAATTTCAGCTTTTAACTTAATATTTTTTTTTTTTATCATGTTGGTGCAACAGAGATATTCAGCTCTTCATAGATGGAAGTCAAATCTCTGTGAGGTGGGAAGATCCTGCCCTCATTCATTGCACGAATGGAGAAATTAACCAGTGCCACTGATGGTTGTTATAACTCACCAACTTTCATACACAGAGTCATCTGCAGACCACAAATCTAGTTGCTCTATAAGACTAGTTCTTTTTTCCACTCTTTTGTCATATGAAAAGCCTCTCACAGGATCCTGTGGATTTTCCCTCATCCATAAATATACACTGTCCCTTTCTTTAGGAGTCACTATATGTTGAGTGATTGATTTTTCTTCTTACTTGGTTTAAACAGTAGCAAGAACCCTCATCTCTGCATCTCCCCAGCACCTAGTTTGGGCTTCGTACAGAGTGCTCCATGAATGTACACGCCATAAATGTTGACTGGCTAATCCAAGAGGAAGGGAGAATTGGGCTGCCTGGATGGATGGTTTTCCTGTGCAGATGGAGTGGTGCTGGAATCTTGATCCAAATTGCGACAGGGCCACAGAGTAAGCTGAGTGGAACAAGGCCCTTGTCCTGTATTTTCTGGGCCTTTTCAGAATAAATCCTTGCTTTTATGTTCTCTCAGGCATTTGAAGATAGATCATAGAAGGATCTATTTGTTTCAAAACAAATCAACCAATGATAAAACCATTTGCCTGGTTATTAGAGCGGTAACGGGAGCCTGGTGTGTGCTTTTGGGGATTTTTTCTGGCCCAGCTCTCTGATGTTGCTTTTCTCCTGCATAACAGCAACTCATACAGCTACACTCTAGGGTTGGCTACAATTAGTTTAGCTTTAAATGATTTAGGTCCATAATTAGTGAATTGCAAATGAAATCGTTTTTATGTTGGTGTTTTTAAACTGAGCTGTAGATTAGAACTTCGGGGACCTCTCAGCTTATACATGGGACTTTGACCTTCCCAAACACTTCTTGAGTATCAGTCTACCCAGTAAAAAAACTGATTACAAATACAGCAAACTCCCAGCATGTCAGATGCCTCCTCTGGTCTAAGTTTCTTTGGAGGAGGGTGATTAAACTCTGCATTGTTTTAGTTATATTCCCATTAAACACAAATTCCCGTCCTTTCTTTTGCCACACATAAGGCTTCATCCATAGAGATGAAAAATAGGAGACAATGAACTGAGCATGGATGTAGCCTTGATATATAGTAGCCACACCTGGGCCAGTGGAGACAGGATTGCAAAGGACTTTGTTAATTGGACACTGTGGTGGGGACCTTCCTTCTGTGGATGGCTTTAGTATATGACAGAAACAAATAGTCCCTTCACCCCTTCTTAGAACTCAGGATACACATGTGCAATGAAATCATTGCCTCTCATTGATCTATATAGCTGACTGCATAGGACAACATTGCCAAAAGCTTGAGAGGAAAAATAAGGAATATAGGACATCTTCCTCCAAGTATAGTAAATGCTCAAAATATATTTTCACTTTTTTGGGGCTACATGCAGCAGTATTTATATATTCACAAAGAAAAAAGTGAGCATATTTCTGAAAGTCTGGTTTTTTTTATTCTTCCTGTTTATAAGCTGATGTGATGTTTATAAATACCCCCAAACGAATAGCTCAATGCAGATTTTTCGTGAATAGCAATTGTTTGAGAAAAAGCCAAAGGAAATATTCAAAGCAGAGACAGCTTTGGTTTCTTGTAATGGGTGATTTGCCTAAAGAATGTATTTTAGAAGTTGCAGAAACAAGCCCATTTCCTCTCAGGCGTCTATCCCACGTGCAGGTCAGGCTTCAGCCACATATTAATTTTTATGAGCAAATTGCAGAATTGGAGAAAGAGAGGCAGGGGGCTTTGGTAATGGAGAAATGGAATGACCTGTACTTTGGCAGAGCAGGGAGAGGGTTCTTTAGCTCTGAGAAATTGATTTTATTTTCAGCTTTAAGGCTTTCATCACTAACAAAAAGGATATACAAATTAATGGAGCTTTCTCCATCATTGGTGGATTAAGCCCTACGGACAGCATCAGATGGTTACATAAAAACACAGTTTGCTTATTATCAGCAGTAGAAGGATTTATAGCACTTGGATCGTTTGTTAACCACATGTCTCTTCCATATCACCCCAAGATCAAAGCAGAGAGAAATAGGATTAATAAACATTGGGAGAAGGTTATTTTTTCTGGAGGACACAACTCATCACTCAGATCTATCTTTCCATAATAGTTCTCTATCTAGCTCTGCTTTGTTGTTAAAAATCAGTGCTTTTGTTGGCAATGAAAACTGTAATGCAGAAGTGGTTTTTTTATTAAGTAAGTTGAAATCAGTGGACCAAATCAAGGGGACCAAACCAAGCTTGTGGTCAAGAGGCAAGAAGGATCCAGGTGTTAATGGTGAGATGGAGGAAAGCATGTCAGGAATGCTGACCTTTTGGATTCCAAAGTCTGAAGCATTCCAAAGGAATGTTATATTTGTGTGTGCTTTCTCTGTTCTGAAAAATCTATTCTTCCCATTATGGTACAAGGCACAGATCCAGCCTAATAGTAGAATGAGGGAAAATAGTACACCAACATGTGTACTATGCCTTACAGAATACAAAGTGACTTGACATATGCTATCCGGTTTAAGCTTCACAACAGAAATGTTAGTGTCTCATCTCACAGGAGAATCAAATCCCTGAGGGGTGAAATGACACATGCCTATTGCCTTGAAACTAGTCAGAAGCAGATCCCATGGAAAGTAGATCCTTTAGCTTCGATACCATGTTTTTTGTTTTTGTTTTTGTTTTGTTTTAACTGTAGGAGAAGAGGAAAGATTTTTGTGTCTCTCAATTTTTTGTTGAAAGAATTTTTAACAATTTCATGTAGTAACTTTGGAAATAAGACTCTCCCTCCTGTTCAGGGACTGCTTGTGCTATTGTTTGATGTGTTGTTTGTTTAGTGTCTTTCTTGTACTAATTCTGTAAAGTCTATAGTTTTTGTTGTGTGCAGCCATTAAAGTTTCTGCTAATTTAAATAAGGGGTCAGCTAATGACTGGGCAAAGAATTCCTTAAATGCTTTGAACCAGTAAGTCTCCCAGCCATTGCTGGGGGACTCTGCATATTTTGTGCTTGCCTTTAGTTCTCTGGAATTCTTTAACTCTGTCTTAGCTTTCACTTCCTCCTTGGGCAGAGTTGCAAAGTGAGCCAGAAGTGAGATATTAAAACTTTCTCAGGTCTTGGGCATGTGCACAATTCTGCATATATGCATTGACTTCTATATCCCCAGGAATATGTCAGAGCTTTTTCAGGCCCCCACTGAACATCTCAGTCCCTAGAATTTTCTAAGTATTTTTAACCAGTCTCTTGTTTGTCGCAACTGGTGTCACCACTGCAGGGATGTTAAATAATTGTTGCTACTTCTTTCCAACAAATGCCCTGGAGATAGGGCTTTCCTCTCTGAGTGAGTTCTGAAATCAGGTCAAGTAAGTACAAGCTTCTGAGTGAGGCGTCTCCAGGTGCTACCCCACTGACCACATAGAGACAGTTCTCCAGGGACTGGTATTTTGGAGAGCTCCAAACTCATTCTGCCCACTACAGTGTCTGCAAGGCTATTGACTTTCACAGCTTCCGTGGTACTGAAGTTGCTGTTTTCAAGGATAACTTGGAGCTGAAGAGAGGGATTGGAAAAAGAGAACGTTAAGATGTCACAGAGTTCACTGTTACTAGTCAGATTCAGCTGTTTTTCTTGAATAAATTCACTCTGATTCCCTGCAAGCCTTTGGTTAGTTTCCAGAGTTATGGAAAAATTAGCTTTTGATGAAATGTCAGTGTTTTCATTGCTTTCCCAGAGACACAAATTTTCAGTCCTTACTCCGACATTCCAGAAGTACTTCTCCAAGCAATCGTTTGATTATTGTTAACATTATATACTTTTACTTCTATCCAATATGGTCTTTATATTTTAAGTGCATTTCATGTAGATGGAAAATTTTTGATTCTTTTTTTTTTATCCAACCTGACAATCTCTTCTTTTTAATAGGGGTGCTTCAGTGGTGTACATTTGATGTGGTTATTCTTTGGGTTAAATTTAAAGCTACTATCTTGCTATGGGTTTTCTACTTGGCCCATCTGTTCTTTATTTCCCCTTTCCTCCTTTTTTGCCTTCTTTTGGACTAGTTGGCTATATTTCATGATTCCATTTCCAAGATTCCATCTTCAGGTTGGTTTATTAGTAGTAAACTCTTGTTTTATTATTTAATGGTTGCTTTATGATTCATAGTAAAACTCTTTAACTTATTACAGCCCACCTTCAAGTGATATTATGCCACCTAGTGTAATCTAATTCCATCTTTCCCTGCTGCCTTGCTACAATGATATTATACATTTTCTTTTAAATATGTTTTAAACTCACACTAAATTGTTATTGCTTTCTAAAAAATAATCATCTTTCCAGAGCTTTAAATAAAATTAACTATATAAATTTCTGGCAGTCTTTTTTCCTTTGTGTAGATTCATCTTTCCATCTGGTGTCATTTTTCCTTCTGCCTGAAGGACTTCCTTAAACAGTCCCTGTAGGATGTAGGATTGGTGATAAATTCTTTTAGCTTTTTTATGTCTGAAAAAAATCTTGATTTTGCCTTCAGTTTTGAAACATATTTTTACTTTATAATACATTTTAAGTTGGATTTTTTAGAATTTAGTACTTCAAAGATGTTAGTCTACTATCTTCTAGCTGCCATTGTTCCTGATGAGAAATCTGTGGTTATCCTTCTATTTGTTACCCTATGCAAACTTGTCTTTTTTCCTCTGGTTGCTTTTCAGATTATCTCTTTAACATTGGTTTTGAGCAATTGGAATATGATGTGCCTTAGTGTAGTTTGCATCATAAGTGACTAATTTGGAAGCAGTGGGATCCCGAATATATTAGAAATCATGAGCTTGGTTCAGCTTTCTGGCTCCTGCCTTCAGTGAACAGGGATGTCTAGTTCACAGTGAATCAAGGCCAAGACTTCTACACAGATCTGCCTTCCAGGGCCAGGCCTTTTTTACTCCTTCTTTAAGTGGATGATATATGCTGCAAATATTGTTCTTAATCAAAAGAATATTAGCAATCCACCACAAATGTGAAGTTACAGGGAAACATTGCAGCATATTAGGAGGGAGTGTATTTTCACAAGAAACACATATTCGTTTCTCTGTCTGCTTTTTATCAACATATATTTATCAAAAGAGGGAAACTAGTCCATGGGCCACATTTTAATTACTCCTGGGTTGCTTGAAGAAGAGAGATTGAAAAGGATAGGATGCTCTTAAAATTTGGCCATGATTTTAAGTATAGCACTCTGTTGGCTTTATTTCAAAAATCTAAAGAGAGGTCTTCCCCCAGTTCTTTCCCATCACTCTGATATTTCCTCAAGTAGCACTTATATTGGCTTCCAATTGGCTTCATTAGCCCTTATCATGTATATTCATAATTTTCTTTAATAATATTTTTAAGATTAAAATTTATATAAGTTCATCAGAGAAGATCTGGGACATATACAGATACAAATAGGAAAAATAAAATCCCTTGAATGCTACCATGAAGGGATTGCATTTTGGTGGTTATATAAATACTATCCCTAAGTTATGTTTCAATCACACAGACATTATGTGGAATATACTATTTTAGTTTCTCTTTTAACAATATACCATGAACATTCTATTATTTTTGAAAACTCTATTCTGCAGTATCATTTTTTACTATAGAGTATTTTATCATAAAAATGTAACACAAACACCACTCCCTGTTGTTGTTTAGGCATATTGTTTTTTCCAGTTTTAAATTCTTGTAAATGATGTTATAATAAATGTCTTTGAGTACAAATCTTTCTGCACCTCTTCTTATTGTTTTATTATAAATTTATTGTCATGGAATTATATGGATCAAAGGGAAATTACACTTTGGAAGACTTTGAAACATGTCACTAAACTGATTTTAGGAAAAGTTGTGGCATTGTCCTTCCACTACTACCTTTCTTCGGGAATGAATTCTTTCCTAGAAAATTTCTTAAAGCTTCCTTAACACTGAGTGTTACTGTTTTGAAACAAAAATATCAAACTTTATTTAATATATAAAAATTTTCAAAAATTTGAAAGATGAGCAGATTGTATGGGTTTCAGATCTCTGTGTTGCATTTTTTTTATTATTATAAAATTAGGAGATTGAACAAGATTGTCTCAGTTATTTGTTATCATGTGACCCTTCTCTGTCTTAGAGACTTATACCTTGATTTCAAGGTGAGCAAGTTAGTCTCCATCCCTTAGTTTCCTCCTCTTTAAAATGAGATTTCAAGAATTACCCACAACCTCAGAGTACTCATGAAACCAAGGGAGACCATTCAACATCACCTTTAGAACATCTAGTTGTAATTCCAAATAACTTGATTCTATGCTTGTTTGTTTTTACCTGACTGAAAGCAACTTTGTACATCTTATGAAGTTTAATGGTGCTCCTCTTTCTGATCCCTTAGATTCAAGTATGTCATGCTTCATATTGACATAACAAAAAATGACATCAAGACAGTAACGACACCCAAAAAGTGAGTTGTTGATTTACAAAAACAGTAGTAGTTAATATTATTTTTGCATGCTACATTTGGCAGGCTTTGTGGTGTTTCACATGCAATATTTCATTTAATACCCACCATTTTTTCACAGATGACACAAGTGAGGCTTGGAGAGGGAGGGTACCCCAAGACACAAAGTGGATTTGTGCAGAGAGAGAATTTGAACTCAAGTTCAAATTGTTTGACTGCAGCCTGTGCACATAATCAGCTGCTCAGCATTCCCACCTCCCACTGTGTGTGCATCCTCACTCTTCTGCAGGTGATATCTAGAGCAAGAGCCATGTGAGGAAGATTTTATTTTGGAAAACTATCACCTTTAGACCATTATCTTGTAATTGCTTATTTCTTCTAATACATTGGGTCCCCAGTATATTCATCTCTTGTTTTAAAAATGAACTATGATTCTTATATGCGTGAATGAATGAAAGAACAGCTTTCTTAGAAAGAAAGCTAGGGAATGAAACTATACCTGGAATGCCCATAATGTATCAGGGAAAATAACTTCCCCCCAATCCAGCTGCTTCGTATCTTCAGATTGCGATTTCTTCCATTAAAACTATGATTTTTGCCACTGTGTTCTGTGCATAGATGTGTGTGTGCACAGGAGTATATGGTTGTGTGTGTGTGTTTGTGTATTCTTGTTTACTGATTTGTTTTTTTCCACTCTCAACAAAACTAAACAAAACAGAACAAAACCAGTCAAATTTAATTTTCCAAACAGAAACTCTGCATGGTGTACATGCGTGTATTTGGAGTGCTGCAGGTACCTGAGTGTGTACACGGGGTGCATGTGAGTGCAGGTGTGTGGTTTGAATGCTAAATGTCCTGTGTTCTGGAGAAAAGACTATTGGAGGGATTGAAGGGGTGAACAGTACACAGGCACTTTTCTGAGTCCTTCATCATTGGGTTGTGCAAGACCAAGTCTCTCATAAAGAAGCAGCCAAAAGCAAGAGGGTGATGTTTTAGTAATGGAATCACCCACTCAAGTTTGAATCTCCTTTTGATTTCAAGCACTGTTGTTAAAAGTTATTTTCTGTGGTACTTGTGTTCTCATGACTCTAAATTAATATTTCCGGAACCTTAAATATTGTGGCACCTTGACATCATAATAATCTGTTATTTTTCTCCTACAAATTAAGACATAGAAAGATAAATTTTAAAGCCATAAAATGAAGTTATCTCAGCTATGACTGATGCAATAATAGCGAAAATGACATTTTCTCAGAAATTCTTTGCCAGAATAAGCATGCTGGTCCTCATGGCTAAGTGGTGGGGATTTTTTTTACTAATCTTTTACTAAGCAAAAGATTCTTATGTTATTAGAAGTCCAAATGAGGAAGCACCAACATCTATGCTGCTCATTCTATTTGTTAGGGAAAAAAAAGGAAAACAGAAACAAGAAAATATATCAGACAGAGCAAAGAACACAACTGACAAAGGCCCTGTTTTCATCATGCTTATATTTTAATGAAGGGAGAAGACAAAACATACAAATACACAAGTTGATATATAATATCCAAAATAAGTAAATCAAGGAATAGTAGGAAAATCAATATTTTAGAGGTTATAAAATTAATTGCAAAAAGAAAAAGTAAAAGAGCTAAAAGAGTTAAGAGTTCTGGGGAACAGAACTGAGGTAAGATGAGGTAGGAGACTCCGGGTCTTTATTATATGCCTTTGTCTTATTAGTTTTTTAAAAATGTATTTCATTTATTAACTAGATAGCATTAAACATTTATTTTTAAAACAAAACTTCAACACCAGAAAATCTGGTAAGAAAGAAAGAGAAAGACCTAGAGAGTGATTGAATGAGGATATGCTTTTGAGAAAGTTGGATAAGAAGGAGAGGAGAGGGAGGAGGAAGAATAATGGATAATTATTACATTTAAATGTGCACATGGTCACACATTAAAGCAGGAAAGCAGGAAAGAAAGGCATGTAGTGGAAAACATGGATTCCTATATCCACTGTTTCCTTTGCATTTCTGAGCATACAATGTTTCCAATGTATCCGGTGTGTCTGTGTGCTTTCCTGTGTGCTTTAATATCTGGATTGGTTAAAGTCAGCAGTCTGGTGCAGAGCTCCTAGCTCCAAGAGTTTGAACACCTCCTAGAAATTTGGAGACCTCCTGGAAATCTGGGCAGGATGTGATGTTCCAGAGAGAGCCTCACGTTCTTGTTACCTCCTACTTACCCCACACACAAATGCTCAAAGAAGGCTTTTTTCATCAACCTTTATAGGTTCTGATTTAGCTTATGTCTATGGCCTCATATTTTATAATTTTTCTAAAAATTTTGGTATTTCAGAGACTAACATTTGGCAATAAGTTGAATGTTTTAGATGGTTTCTCTGACATTTATCAGTAACTAATTTCCATACAATTTATTTTTAAAATTGAATTGTTTTCAATATTTGAAAACCATAATTCTTATTTAGAGTATACTAGACAAAAAAAAATCCAAGAATGATTGTTTTTTCCCCCAGGTGGGAGGGGAGAGACTTTAACTCCCTCTTCAATACAAGCTTTATGGGATGCTCTGGTTTAAGTAAATTCTATCTATTTTTGCCCATTTTCAGGAGTTAAAAAAATGGATTATTAGGTCCCCAATCTGATCAAGATGGTGAAATGAAAAGTTTCAGGGCTCTGTCTCTCCATGGAAGCTTTCAACAACCATCAATATGTGGCAGACACATCTTTCTCAAAGCTCCAGAAAACAGTTAAAGGACCACATAAACAAGACGAGCCTGGGACCATGAAGAAACTGTTTGCTAGGGAAGGGGGACATTCATAACCATGTAAATGGAGGAGTTCCTAGGTTCACACACACATACCCAAGATAAGACACATGAGCAGAAAAGATCAGGGACCCCTGCACTTTGGCCTGGAGCTATTCTTTAAATTCACTGTATGGATAAGCCCTGAAGGAGAACACTTGCTAAATATGCTCCTAAATATGGAAAAGCTAGAAGAAAAATTGGACAAAGAACAAAAGGAAACCAGGGAAATGATAGATGAGCATAAAGATAATATCAATAGAAAGATAGAAATTATGAAAAATAACCAAACAAATCTGAAGTCCACAGGAACAGAAATTAAAATTTCCCTAGAGGGGTTCCACAGCAGAGTGAATCTGACAGAAGAAAAGATCAGTGAACTTGAAGATAAGACCATAGAAATCATTCAGTCTGAGGAACAGAAAGAAGAATGAAGAAAAGTGAATAGGGACTGAGAAACCTGTGAAACACCATCAAGTGTACCAATATACACATTGTGGGAGTCCCAGAAGGAGAAAAGAGAGATGAAAGGGGCAGGTAAAAGAAAATTCAAAGGAATAATAGCTAAAAATTTTCCAAATTTAACAAAAGACATGAATATACACATCTAAGACTCTAAATAAACTGCAAACAAGATAAACCCAAATATACCCACACTGCAGCATATTATATTCAAACTGTCTAATGCAAAGATAAAGAAAGAATTCTGAGAGGCACAAGACAGAAAAAACATGCCATGTACAAGGGAGCCTCAACAAAATAAAGTACTGATTTCTCTTTGGAAACCATGGAGGCAAGAAGGAAGTACAATGACATATTTAAAGTGCTGAAAGCAAAAATTGCCAACCAAGAATTCTATACCCAGCAAAACTAACTTTCCAAAATGAGAGATAAATTAAGACTTTCCCAGACAAACAAAAGCTGAGGGAGTTTGTCCCCACTATACCAGCCCTACAAGAGAGGCTAAAAAGAATTCTGCAAGTTGAAAGGATAGGCCAATAAACAATAAATCGAAACTGAAGGAAGAAATAAAGATCTTGGTGAGGGTAATGAAATGGGCAAATATAAATGACAGTTCTATGGTGTTGTTTGGTTTGTAACTCCCCTTTTTACTTTCTACATGATTTAAAAAGCAATTGTATAAAATGTAATGAGAAAGCAGTGGTTTTTGGACTCATAGTATGTAAACATGTAATTTGTGATAAGATCTACATAAAGGTAGGAAGAGGTGGGTGTAGGAACATAGTTTGTGTATACCACTGAAGATAAATTGGTATGAAAGCAGATGAGATTGTTATATATTTAGGATGTTAAATTTAAGCCCAATGCTAACTACAAAGAAAATATCAGAGAATATGTAAGCTCATAGAGACAGAAATTACAATACAGGTTTTCAGGGGCAGGAGGAAGAGGATTTGGGGAGTTAATGTATAATGGATATAGGTTTTTGTTTGGAGATGTGAAGGTTTTAATAATGGGTGATGGTAAGGACATTGCAATATTATGTATGTGATTAATCCTACTCAGTAGTATACTTGGGAGTGGTTGAGATGGGAAAATTTATGTGGATATATTTTTCCATAATTTTTTAAAAAAGAGCAATTAAAGAGATAATGACAATTAAATGCACTACATAATCCTGGATGGGACCTAAGAAGGGAGGAGAAAGAGCTCAAGAGGACATTATTGGGATATATGAAAAAATTGGAACATGGACTATAAGCTTTCTATCAAAGTTAAATTTCTTGAACTTGATAACTACACTTAAAGTGGTTGTATAAGTGAATATATTGTTCTTAGGAAATGTCCATGGCAGTAATAAATGTTAAAAGAGCATGAAGCATGCAGCCTACACTCATGTGTTCAGAAAATGGATGGATGGATGGATGGATAGATAAATAGATATGACAAATGTGGCAAAATGTTAAAATTGGGGGATCTTGGTGTCTGGATGGTAGGGGTATGTTGGAGTTCTCTGTATGGGCCTTGTATTATTTTTCTAACTGTATTATAAGTTTGAAAGTATTTCAAAATAAAAAAGTTTAAAAAGTGGATTATTAGACCCCAATAGAAGTGCGATTCTCTTTAAGTTGAGCAACTGTGACTTTCACATAACCACTCTGTTCCTTTCCAAAGACTGGAAAGCTGGCATGTAAACTGGACCTGGGTTAGCCCAAGCCAGTCCTAGGATGACCTGAAGCTTGCAAGGCTTGGAAACACATGTGTTATACTCATATTACTCTCAGAGAAAGAAGAGGGACCAAAGGGAGCCAGTGGCCCTGGATCTGCCTGCATGTGCTCCAACAATTGAGTCTGACCAAAGGCAGAATATGGAGGCTCTGCTCCTTCTCTTTTACTTCTACCTTTTTGATGGAACATAATATTTGCTTCTGGATACCATGAATAGATACTAGGAGACTATCGAAAGCCAAGGTGGAGTGGGGCTGGAAGGGGCATTCTCCAAGAGGGATCCCTATTGCTCTTAAGACATTGAGGCTCCTGGCTAAGACAAATTACCCCCTAGGAGCTGAGAACCTTCCACAAAAGATGATCAAATCCTTTACCTAGTTGTGAGGAATTGTGAAGAGTAGAAAGATAGAAGTTGCACTTCAATTTGGGAATTATAACTGGTTGAATGATATTATTACTTCAATAGTTACTAGAATAATGTCAGTTTATGTCACAGATTACATTTATAACACACATTCATACTAATTATTTTTATTAATGAAATCATAATATTAGCTACCATTTGTGGAGATTTTATGGTATGCTAGAAACTGTGCTAAGCACATAAATGACATGACCTTGAAACTTTTTCATAGGGCACCTCAGCAAACTGGAGGAGTCCCATGGAAATATAGAGCAGTGGTTTGAAAGAAAACATTTAACGGTATGCTAAATAAATAATAATATTGATGAATAATGAATACATGAACACTACAAAACTGGAAAAGAGTAGAATGAGGATGCAAAAAGATAGAGTATGTAGAACCAGGGAGGTGATCAATCTCCTCTATTCCACAAAGGGTTTTTGTTCAGACACAATATTTAAAAAGTAAGTCGAGAAAGTATGTTCTGATGGCAGTCATCTTGCTTGTGAGCGGTGTTGAAACCATGTCAGGTATGGAGCTGGTAAAAAGCAGAGGCTTATTTAGTTGGACTGAAGAAGAGATACCATGTGTGTGTGTGTGTGTGTGTGTGTGTGTGTGTGTGTGTGTGTGTTAGGGGTGTGTGAAAAAGAGAGAGGACTTGAGCATTGCCCTCAGAATTCTAAAGAGGGAATCAACATTTTCATTAGAGTGGCAGAGGGCAAAACAAGGTCCAGGAGGTGGCCGTTATGGGGACATAAAATTCAGCTCAGATTAAGGAAATATTATCAAACACTGGGAATAACCCCAAATGTAAGGAGCTGTTCCAAAAGAGCTTTCAAAGTAATTTGGCCCTAAAATTCTTTATTTCTGTAAATTGAAACCTGTCTCTTTAAATCATAATATTCAAACAATGGTCAGTAGGTGGCGGTAGGGTACCATAGATTTTGCCTGTAGCATCTGGCATTTCACCCTTAAATATGTGAGTAGATGATTTTTTCTAATTATTATTTGAAGGTGTGTCCTAACCCATTGTTCAGCGAGAAATCGCGGATTTGAAAGACAGGAAATAATACTTTCTAATTAAATGAACAAGAATGGTTAGCAAATACTTTTATTTTACGGGAATGCTATCACAGTTTTCTTTATTGGCCTTTAAAAATTCATGGGAGAAAATATGTGTGTATGTATGTAAATTTAATGTCTGGTTTGTTTTTAAATAATTCCAAAATTTAATGTAGTTCTAATTTTCTGTAAAAAAAAATGTTACTGAAGCACTTTATTGAAAAATTTTATTCTCTTCCTAATGCAAGCATATTTTTAGTAAACATGTGTGTTCTTTAGAAAAGCGCTGAAGGGAAGCTGTTTTCCTAGTATTTTTTTGAAAAATAAATTTTGTTAGGGAGTGCTTGGCTTGGGAGATTTTCATGTACGTGATTTTGTTTCTCCCTTTGGATCCTTTTGGGAACTCTGCAAAAGAAAAAAGGGCTTGCGCTTTTGTATATGCAAGCCTAGAGAAATAGGGCGTTTGTGCTTATTTTTTAGAAAAGGATATATGTCTAAAACGTGAAAAATACTGCATGCTAGTCTTGAATTTGGAAAGAGGAAGATAATGTCACTATTTTTTTCCTTTTAGGTTACAAAAGAGCATAGCATTGCATCCATGGCTGTCAGGTTCATTTGGATCTAAGATAAGAACACTTGATTCCCATCTCACAATCACTCTGAGCAGCATATTTACACTATTTGCCAGTTTTACATATTCTGGGTTGGTTCTCTTTATAAAAAACCACAAAAAAGTTGTCACAAAAGTACACGTGGACTCCCTTATTCCTCTTCAATTCTAAGCAGTGAAATGTATTCTGGGATTCCAGGGAGACAAATTGTTTTAATTTGCTAATATTTTGGGATTCTCCAGGACTGTGAGAGCTGATTTCAAAGTATAAAGAGGTTCCCGATAGGGCTTTAGCTAGACATTTTCTAAGTTTACTCCTCTAGACAAAAATCAAGCAAAAATTTAATTTCCGCACAGGCTTTCCATCCAATCCATTCTCACATACATTCTTTGCCATTCGTTTTCTCCAGATCTTTCTCTTGTTCCCTCTCTCTAATTTTTATTTTAATTCATGGGAAACATGAAATGGAAACTGGGAAGCGGGCACACCATTACAGAGGTGCAGGTGACCTTTGGCAGGTCCCTCTACTTTCTGGGTCTCAGCCTAGCTATCAAGATACTTGCTCTCCTGCTTATCAAAATTTGGCAAAGAATTATGGAATGCATTTTTGAAAAGTTTTGTGATGACTGCCTCAACAAAAGTCCTTATGTGAAAAGAAAGTATTATGCAATTATACCTAGGACTGTCAAAGCATTTCTTCCTCGGTCATAATCACAATGGACATCCGTGCTTTTTCCCTATAAAGTCTTCATTTTACCTATTTAAAGGAGAAAACCAGAGGGAACTAAATGTTCTCCTTTATTTTAGCAAATAATGCTAATGTTCTTTTCTGATGAAATATATATTCCTCCTATATGAGTCGATATAATGCATAAATAATATGCAGCACGTTTTTGCTGCTAGCATTAAAAATTTTAACACAGTATAATTTAAGCTCTTTCTGTAAATTATAATATTGTACAAGCATTCATTTTTTAAAATATATGTGGTTGAGTGACTGCTTCCCATATATGGTCAATCCCCAGTACTTCCTAAAATTTAAAAAAATAAAAAATATATATGTATAATTATTCACCAATTAGAGTGTTGCTTTATGGAAATAATTTTTTCTTGCTCTTTTTATTTTTTGTGGTTGAGTATTACCTAATGAGAGACTAAAGTAATATGTGCTTTTAATAAAGGTGTAATTTTAAAACTTTAGAGAATCTTCAACCAAAGGAATCTTGCTAAAGGCTCTGTGCAGTTGTACATAGATTTCTAGAGTGACAAGTTGAAATTCTTAAATGTAGTTCCTCTCTCTCTCTGTCTGTCTCTCTCTTTTCTTAACATATCTTGATGTGAAAGAATTTGTCAGTGAGCAAATCTTTTAATGCTCACAAAACAAAATATTTTGGAGACTATCATGATGGAAACATTTCACACCACACAACTTGTTCAGTTAGAACTCATAAAAAGATCATTTATGTCTTTGTTTTTTTTTCCTATGAGAGATAGTTAATGATTGAAACACTGAGAAAAAACCCAGTTTGTGGTTGTGCCTTCCAAACCTGAGCATAACACGACCAAGTTCTCACCCCACCTCTGAACTTCCTGCCTTATCTGATTTAAAATCTGAGCATTTGAACATTGGTGAGTTACTTTAAATGATTACTTTCTGTTGTGGCTGCAGCGTCATGAAGTGTGTTTTGTTCTAATTTTTATTTTTTAACACAACAAAGACAACGCCTTGGATTTGATGTAGGAAAAAAGGCATTACGGATCTGGCAGATACCTATTGCACATATATTTATTTAATGGCTTATTATAATGCATATTATTAATGGTGACAATCGAACTTGCATGCATTGTTTATTTTGTAAATACACAAAATGGAGCTTTCAGAAAAGGACATTTGCTGTCCCTTGCAATAATGACTTTTTTCTGCTACGCAGATAACTACTCAGGGACCCTTTCTGATGTGGGTTCCTGACACAGTCCATCTCACTATTTATGCTGTTGGAACCTTTTTTTAAGTTCAACTATAATTTCCCTGAATGATCATCCAAAATAAACCACAGGTCTACTTTAAATCTATGTGGCAGGTTAGATGAGAATATCTCTAATTTGATTCAAACATCAACAGCACCTGTAAAAGTAAATATGCATTAAAGTCGTTTTCTGGTCATAAAATACAAAAAAGGATTCCAGCATTCCAGGGTCATGGGGGAACACTCCTTACACTGGAGTTAGGTAATTTGATCAGTGTGTCCTTTAATCTACTCTGTTTTGACTCTGGAGAGAAGAAATGAATTGAGTAGAAACTCTTCTCTCCATGAGACCTGAGAGCTCTCAGTTCATTTTGGTATGTTTGTTTTTATTTTACATTTCATCATTTTTTTAATGTTTATAGGGCCAACTCATAGAATTTCTACTGGGCATTTGTGTTCCATTTGGACTTTTCCTTGCTCTCTCCCAATATCCGAATTATTTGGTCTTAGCCAAGACTGATGCGATAGAATGAAGAAAAGGCTCAATTAAAGGGACATGGCTAATCATGCATTACCTCTGAATTTATTTTCATGTTACCTGAACGCTCTGGCATCATGCTTGCCTGGCATTTATTTCTTCATCTGATCGAGGAGTCTAAGAATCACAGGAAAACATTAGAATGAAAAGAGAACATGTTTGTTTTTTGTAAATTTAACAAACCCTGGTTGGAAGAGATCTTAAAAGTGCATCTTACATAGCACAGGGGCTCTAAATATTGCATCTGCTTTAAATATTGTTGGGGATCTCAGGCCTTTGTGGAGAGCGTTTGATGCTGTCTTTTGTTGTAGGACAACCAGTATATTCTCTGATGCAGGAAGGTCGCCAGTTCAAAGGATACAGCCTTACTTATGGTTTCTTTTCTTTCTTTCTTTTCTTTTCCCCTCCCCCATGCCCCACATTGTGGATTTTGCTGGGGGGCTTTAGTTTAAAACATTCACATGGAACTCCCAGTCTTTCTTCTTTCAAGAAAAGACAAGCCCTTTTTGATAATAATTACCAAATCTGCAGTAAGATTTGTAAATTGAATATGCATGAAAATATATTGGCTGATATCACAATCTTTTGTCCTAAATTAGGTAAATAACTCTAAACTTTGGGTTAGTGTAATGGAAGGTATTTATAGATATTAATTACAGTCAAACTAATTTAACGTATCCTTTATTAATTTTCTTCCGGTTTTGCAATTTTCAGGAATAATTGCAGCCACCTACATGTACAATCTTTCCATATTATTCTTAATTATATTAAATATCTACTCTCCCCACACCCAGTGGAAATAGCATTTTAATAGGTATCCTTTATTCAGATATTTTAAAAAGGCTTTTGTTCATTCAAACTGAATGTCAGTATAGAAAAGTGGAGAAATCAGAGACCCAGGAACTAAAGCAGACCTTCGATGTCCTGATGTTCCAGCACATAATGGTTTAGGCCAGGTAACTCTGTGTTTTGTTGAGAAAAGGACCGGATGGGATATTGACAGTTTCTTATCAATAGCTGGACCCTGGAGGCCGGGCTGTTGGGGCCTGTACTGATTGACTACTCCTTAATAGACATATAATTGTTGACAAATACCTTCCAATAGACTGTGGCAGGCAACCCTGCAGACAAAGGAGATTTCAGTGTGATAGAGACCAGAGCCCAGCCTTTTGGTAGAGACGGCACCTTACCCAGGAAATTACTTCTGCTCATCGTGAGTGTTTCTAAGAGAACCAGGTCAAGCCATCACCAGCACCACCCTGGCCAATCCTGCCTAAATTGAGAAACTCAAACGACGTTGTCTCCATATATCATGAGCTTTGCTGGGGCTGAACCCAGGCTCTTTTTGTCCAGCTTGGTCTGAAATCTTACTGATTTGTCCACATTCAAGTTTTTATGTACATATGTGTATATATACATAATTTATAATCAATTTCAAATATATGCATCTGTAATGTGTTTATACATACATGCATAATGGATACATACATATATATGACATTTGGCATCTAGAATTTTTTTTTAGCTTGTTTATGGCATTATAAATCCTATCAACCTGATGCTTACTGGGACACAGTAGCCTATTCAGGAGCCTTGGGCAGTAAGAAGAATATGGGGAAAAATTTGAATTTGGACATCAGCCCCATTTACGACTACTAAAATATCAGAGTAGTCTGGAGCTGTCCCTATAAGGCAAACTCATCCAAGAGCATTTGGGAACCTCCATCTGAGGCACAGTGCCTGTCTGGCCAATGCTGCCTTCCCAGATCAATGCCTGGCTGAGAAACAGCTCTTGAAAGTTTGCCTTGCAGGATGCATTCCCTCGGTCAGTCAGTTCAGTTTCCGTAAATCTCCCTCCTGGGGGGCTTACTCTCCACAATTGCCTCTGACAATGAGATAAGGCGACGCTACGGACATCTGCAAGCTGGTGTGACCTAATAAGAGAAAATAAAATAATGTATAAACCAAGTTAAAGCGAAACACCAGCCACAGCGGCGCATCAAGCCAGGACTAATGCCATCAGTGAGGCAGCCTCCCGAAGAGTGTCCTGTGGAAGCACCACGGGGACAGGGCAGGCTGCCTCCTGACATTCTGTGTGAAACCGCACCGGCTCGCGTCCCCAAAGACCTGGAGTCTCGCCTTTGATTCTTACTGATCAAATACGCAGATGAAATCCCACATCATACAGCAAGGCAGAACCTGAGAATTCTATGTCAACTTCCAGTAATCCAGTGAAGCCCTTTTCCAAATCATCTTTTTATGCATGAAGGAGAAAAGGAGCACGCATATATTTCAGGAAAATGTACAAAGTGGGCAAGTAGATGTGTAGTTCTGATAGCGCCCACGCTTTGAGGCAGAAGGACGAGCCAGATAAGAATGTTGCACTTGTTACCTGTTGTCAAATTCAAAGCCCCATAGTTAGGATTCACTTGGAGGGGGAGGGGGGGCGGAAGGGAGATTATTTGTAAAGTTGCTTTTTTGTAATCTGTAAGCATTCCTAAAGAGGCAGGCTTCTGCAAACAGCTGCCTCAAAATGTGTGTGTGTGCGTGTGTGTGTGAGTCCATTAATTCAGAATTACTCCAATTACAAGCTTTTGATTCTCTGAAACCCTCTCTCTAACCCAAAAGAGATGGAGAGCCCTCGGACCGTCCAATCAGATCATTTTCCCTGCTGCCTGCAGCAGATGTAAGCAATTTACTTTTTTATTTCTGCATATTCAGTGTGAGCGGGGCTGTTGGGGACCTTTCACCCCAGAGCCTGCAGGATTCTAACCCTATCAAATTAAAGCATTTTGCTCACTTATTCCCAAACGCTTTGCTGGTGCTAAGCAGGCATCCCACTGCATAGCAATGGCGGGTGTTCGTGTCCACTCATAGCCCCAGCCTAATCAGAGATTATTAAGGAAAATATACAGTGCTTTAATTTGATGAGATTGGTTATAGGTAGTGTAGTTAAAGGTCACACTCCTGCGTGTATCTCCCTCCGTCTCTGTAATATTTTCTCCTCGCTTGACAATCCTGAGCTGCAAACAATAGGCCAAGGCGACACATTTATTTTTGACATGCTGTGATGGGCTCAATAGGGATAAAGATGAATTATTTAAAGATTGCATAAACAAACATCCTGGGCCAGGTTTTGGTTGCATCTTTCCCTTTGTGCTCAGTGTATGCTGTTGCCTTAAAAGAACATGTTCAAGAAATGTGCCTTCTTTGGGCAGGAACACATTTAGATGGAGGGCCCAGACAGGCTGCTGCCAGATGGTCGGGGTTGCTTCCTAACTCCTGTTGCTGGCTGGGCAGAGAGGGCTGGCGGCTCCCAGCTCCCAGGGAAAGGTGCCTCTGAAGAAATGATTTGCTCGTCTGACCCTGGAAACTTCTCCACCTGCTGCTAGCTAATTGAGCCAGCCTGCCGGCACTGATGGGAGTGGTGAGGCCAGTGGCAGCTGAGGGGGCTGTTTATTTGCATCCCCAGCATACAGGAGGATGGAGGGTGGCCATGCCATTCCCTGGTGGGGAGAGTTACCTGGCTCTCTTTGCTCATTTGAGGGTCGATATTTATATCAAGTTTTCTTCTTTCACAGAGCGCTTCTTTCTGATTTTCCTGCATCCAGACGTGCAGGCGAAGATGAGAGCCCTGCTTATTTGTGGCGTTTGGGCATTTCCCCCCATTTGCGATTTTCTAATTCAGACATTGTCAGGCCCAGGGAAAGGCATACGAAGGAACAAGGGCAACTTCTAATCTTCTGTCAAACTTAATGGTTTCTGTGTATGTGTCCATGTAATAGACCAACTGCAGGCTGATTTACCTAGAAATTTACATGAAAATTGCTTTATGCAGCTGTATGTAAAAATTCAAGCCACACAGTGTCACTGCACCACGCAGGTCAATCCCAAGCCCGGTGGTATTGAAGCCGAAAACAATTTGTTTTCATTCATGGGGTGAGGGGGCGGACTGCAGCCAGGGAGGGGGTGGGCAGCAGAGGAGGACCCGAGAGGACTCTTCAGGACAGCGCTTGTGTTTAACGGGGTAGCCAGGGGAGGGGGACGGGGCTTGCCCTCCTCCCCTTCCCTGAGTGTGCTCCCAATGCACTTCTTTAAAGGCCTTTTTGATTTCTGAATCCTTAATATTTTAAAGGAAACTTATGCCTGATTTGTTGTCCTAGTCCCAAGCTATGCTACCTAAGGCTCACATTAAATTATTTGAAAAAGGCACGACTTAAACTGGGAAATATAAGGGATAAAACTCTTTAAGAAATTATGGCTGCATGAGCCTTTGGGTGGGTTGAAACGGCCACAAAATAGTGTCTTCAAGTGCTGTTTTGTTTTCAGTTCTGATACCCTCGAAATGTGATAAGTTGGAGGTAATGGGGAAAAAAAAAAAATAATAATAATAAGCAGAGGACAACTTCTCCCAGAGGGGGAAGGTGGAGGGGGCTGCAAGCCTTGCTCCCTGCCTTCCCAAAGAAACAGCTGCAAGGTGCTGGCATGTTGGTAGGTGGGGATGAGTGGGGGCTTTCTGTGTTCCCTCCTCAGGAGACTTTAATGAATTTAAAGTTGGATACCAGGGGTGTTCCCACAGCACGCACGTGGCCAGGCAGCTCTCGGGTCCACAGAGCAGAGACCCCGTCCTAAGCCTGGTGAGGACATGCTGCCCTGGGGGAAGAGGATTTCTGCCTTCTCTCCCAGTTGCTGGGCCTGTGGACCTGGAGGAGAGCTCTTCCCCAGGTTTCTCAGGAGAAACGCTGTGGGCAAAGAATGCCAACTTCTGTTTCCCTTACTGCTTTGTAAACTTGTATACGGGATATATATATCTGCATCCGTCAAAATTCACCATCACTTTATGCTACTAAATGCTTTGATAAGGACAGTTAATATTTTTGCTCATATCTTCTGTATTTATGCACATAGCTTGATTTAGAACAACTTTCCATAACGGATCTGCATGGTTTTGAGAGTGCTTTGGGATTCCGTGGCGAGCGGTAGATGAACGAGGGCAGCCGTCAATGGAACTGACCTTGTCGATTTACCTCTGCCACACCATCTCAGTACTTTCTGACACGTTTGTCTTATTTCTATTGCTCTCAGTTGCCTCCCGTTTATAAAGTGATCTCTCCGGCATGTGCCTTGTTTTCTCTGCTGTTTAGCCCTAAACTAATTTCTTCTCCACCACAAAGCCAACTTAAAATAATCAAAGGAAAAATCAAAATCCCACCACCCCTTTTTGCGAAACATGCAAAATAATTTTTAAAAAATTGTTTGTGTTTCATTTTTTCCATTTTAAGACCATATCTCCGCTCACACATGGCATCTTGAATTCTTGTCTTTTTTTAGATGTTCTCTGTACAAATCAGACAGGCTATTTCCCTTTCTTCTGAGGAGAATAAAAAGGCCAGTCATAGATTAGAATATGCTTTCTGGTGAATAAGTGAAATTTTCTTAAATTGTAGGGATTTAGAATACAAATCTGGTTATTTGGGAATCCATGGGAGATTAAAGCATGGAAAGATGCAATGATTTTATTCCTATAAACTTTATGGTATAAGGAATGATACTTTCAGGTGGAAAGTTAGCAGTTGTTGTAGGCGGATGAGGGAAAGGATGAAATTGACTTTGCAAGTTGCTGAGATGATTATATAAATTAACTGGGAATAAATACTTGGGCTTCCATCAGACTTTCACACCAGTTGTTTTCCAGAGCATTCTTTCAAAATAAAAATATTCCTCTCAAAGAGTTCTCAGACTGATGTCATTGTAGTAGGGGGTCCGTGGAAAGATTTCAGGGGGTCCGTGAGCTTGAATTGAAAATTCACTATTCTTGTAGGGATGTGTTGGTGTGGGTGTGATATATTTATTAAATAATACAAAGTATAGTGTGGACTTAGTAAGGGGTCCAGGGTTTTCACCTGACTGGCAAAGGGGTCCTTGGAAAAAAAAGCTTAAGAACTCCTGCATTATAGTATCACCATTAGTCTCATAAATGAGGTTTATTATTATCTTTCAATAGCTGCTACACTGTTTTAATAGCAATTTCTCTTACATGATTTTTCATGTGATTTTCATGTATTCAAGTCCCTTCAGCTATTGCATGCATTGCCAATTGTGGCATGTTATCAAACATAGCCCATGATCAGGAGAAAGTGGATTGAGAAATTTTCATAAATTCACATGAATAATCTGGAAAAGAAAAAAACAAAAATGTAGAGTTCATTCATAAGAATTTCTAATACAGATATTTGAGTCACTCCTGGGTATTTTATTGTCTATCTAGAATGCCTCGTACATGTAGCCTCAACTAGATAATTTTACCTTCCTTGACCCTGCAGGGCCAAAAACAAACAAACAAACAACAACAACAACAACATAAACCTTACAAATAAACTGTTTTCTGGGATTTAAATCTTAATATACTACAGGGGTAAATAACATCATCCTTCTGTTTTAGTGAAATAGCGCCCTAAAATTTTGTTGTAATTCATTCCATTTATAAATCGGGTTACCTTCAAAAGATATGAAGCCTAAAAATATTGATTTTCATGCCTGCCACCCCCTGAAAGGAATTCCGAGAAGTGCCACTGGGCAGAGTGGTGCAATGTGGGTAGTTTAGGTCTCCCAGACTCTAAGTGGAATCTAGAGATACCATATATGAATATGGTTTCCCACAAAATAGAGCTGTTCATTAAAGCAACATAACAAATATTCTGCTACCTGCTAATTACCTGTATTTGTATTTGAAACAAAAAAAGAAATGTAATTTGAGCAGGGGAAAAAGAAATAAAGCCACCTAGGTATGTCTAAGTACCCAGACTACTTAAGGTGTCTTTGTTGCTAATCATTTAGCCATGCTGGGCTCACAGTGCTAGTAGGGGTAACATTGAAAAGCTATTCAAGCACAAATTTTGTACCGTGCTAATAAAAAATAATTCATTTTTTTTGGCTTCTATTGGGAAATGTTAGATAAAGTATCATATTCTAAACCAATAAATGAACCCCAATATATCCCCCTAAATTACATAGGTTAAAAAAAACCACATTGCTTTTTGCTTTTAAGTCAACCGATTTATTTTCATGTACTATTGTAAATACCTAGCAGATCAAGAAAGAAATTATAAATATAATCATGTTATAAGCAAAAATGGAATACTAATTGTAAAAGTTATTGTATGCTTCCAAAACTGTAGTTGAAAGCAAATTCATAGCATCATTAAATAAGACAAAATGAAAAGAAATGAGTTACTCATTTAACTTGAAAAAGGTGGAAAAAGCTATAAATATATAGAAGCAGTAGTGGTAAATAATAGAATGGATACATAAAAAGATAAGTAAATCTAAGAGACTATTTTCATGAGGTAGAGAATTCCAGATAGTATTTTCTGGAATTGAAAATAATAAAATAGAAAATACCAATAAACAAAATTAGAGTTATTGAGAAAAGGTACAACCACAGATGTGGCAGAGATGGAAATTGTAAGACCTCTCCATTTAAATCTATGCTAACAAATTTGAATCCTTCGATAAAATAAATGATTTTTTTCAGAAAATACAAATTACTGCCACTAACATACCTGGGTATGTTAATATTTTTAAAAATGCACATTTTAAAGAAGGCTGGGTGTTAAACAAATCAAACAATATTAAAAATTCAAGTCAAACAGCATTAAAAAGAATGCTATGCAGAGCTCATCCCAGGAAATGCAATGTAAAAGGATTACAATCAATTCTGAATAAAATGGTTTTAGAAAAGTGGGAGTACACATCTTAAATGACTAATATGCATACACTTATCAACAGCACATCCCAGTCACTCACAGGATAATCAGTAACAAGACATGGTTATTAATAATGCCCTACATAATATAGTGCAGTATGCAATAAAAATGAAACAGAATAAAACAAAAAATTCAGAAATGGGAAACACAGTTTTATTTTTTGCTGATGATATTTTTCAGCTGCAGATGAAATAATTATTTCAAAAAATTATTAACATTAATGAGAAAATTCCTAAAGGTGGCTGAATACAAAAGAAATAGATGCAAACTTCCATACATTCTCTCTCTATAAGCAATAAACATTAAAAAATATAACGAAAACATCTAATACAGAAGAGAGATTTTATTGAGGGGCATAAGACACTCTGAGTCAATAAAGAGGCATTTGCAAAAGAGGACATGGATATTGTTATTCTATGCTGATTTATTTAGGGTTTAACAAAGTCATCAGAATCCCAGTGGTATTGTTTTGGCTCTTCTTTGTGTGATTAGAAAGTTCACTGGATGAATGAAGAGCCGGGATAACCTAACACATTGAGAAAAAAATAATTAAGGAGGACTTGCCCTAGCAGATATTAAATTATTTTTTTAAACCGGCAGCAATTTAGAAATGTGTATCGGTATGAAAATCAGTAGAATAGATTAATGGAAAAGAATTGAGCACCTTGAGATAGACCCTAAGGCAGATGTACTAATCTAGCACATATTAAAAATGAGTGCAGAAAAATTATTTTTTAAAAAGTGGGATTGAGATAATTGGCAAAATATTGGGGGAAATGTAATATCACATCATATATCGTGATAGCCCAGGAGAAAGAAGTTGTCCTCTTGAAGCTACATCAAGGTAAAATCTCAGAACCATTTGTGCTTGAATTTAGGGCAGAGTACTTCACATGGATAGTTGCCTCAACTGTGTCAGGAGTCCAAGCTTCCCGCTATCTGTTGTACTCTGCAACCCCATCCCCAGACTGCTTTGCATATTTCCTAAAAGGGCTTTCTCGACCATTCCTTTTCTCCCTCCCTCCAAAACGTTTCTAATCTTGTCTTCTTACTTTCCAGATCTGTGAACAGCTAGATCTCTCCTACATCCTCAACCTCTGGTGGAATTTTTCCTACAATGTAGAAAATTCTACTAGAAGCCTGCCTATTCCTTGAGGACATTTCTAGCCTTTGGGCCTTTAATGAAGGCCATTTGTCTCTTATATTCTCATATTTCAGGGTCCAGAGAGGGAGTATTTTTGCCTTCTTCCTGCCTAAAAGATACAGCCTTAAAAGCTCATGCCATTCCACACTACATCCTCTATCTCCTTGTTCATAGTTTTATTTCTCCTCGGTGATTCTGTCACCATTTTTGTGACTTCAACATCCACAAAGTTGACTCACCTATCACTCATTTTTTAAAATTTCCTCATCACAGATGATGGGCTTGGGCCTTCAGTACCTCTGAAATCTTAACTTTAAGCATCTAGTACTTTGGACTCACCACATCTTCTCAGCTAACTTCCTCTGGTACCCCAAAACCATTATAATTCCTGATCATATTGAAAAGTGTTTTCTCTTTCTGACTTCTCTTCTTTCATTTGCTTTAAAAATATGCCATTAATATTAATAGGCCTGGCAGGTACCTGTCTATCGTGCTTATCTGGTAAAACTGCAAACTTTACCAGATAAGTGAAGAGCCAACCCAATGATCCTGGCATCTCATTATCTATATCCAACAGTAGAAAGTTGCCAGAGAAAATTTCATAATCGACTTGAATGATTTAACTTTCAATTTATCACTTTAAGTGAACAATCAGAGCTATCTGGAAATCCTATTGGTAATTTCATTGGTAAGTTCAGATGACTTTTTTTGTGCTATTTCCTCTCCCCTCCAAACCTTCCTCCAGTCCCAACTCTTATTTGATGGCCTTGCCTCATCTTTACCATCATATCTACAATGATATCTTCATCTCCTTCCCTTCTCTTTCTCCTTTCCTTTCTATGAAAAACATTGGAAAACATAACAATTCAACCACTTATGCTTTACATTCCATCTCCTCTTGCCTTCTGTTTTAGTTTCCTAAACTGCTTCAGTAAATACCATGAAATCGGTCAGCTTAAACAATAGGAATTTATTAGCTTACAGTTTTGAGGCCAGGAAAATATCCACATCAAGGCACCATCAAGGCAATACTCTCTTCCCAAAGACTGGCTTCTGGCAATTCTTGGCTCCTCTGCCACATGGCAAGGTGTATGATGACATCTCCTGGTCTCTTCCTCCTTTCTCTCTCTTTGTCTGAATTTCATTCTCTTATAAAGGACTCCAGTAAGAGGATTAAGACCCACCCTGAATGAGGTGGTTCACACCTTAACAGAAGTGGCCTCATCAAAAGGTCCTACTTACAATGGGTCTACACCCATAGAAATGGATTAAATTTAAGAACATGTTGTTCTGGGGGGTACATAGAATTTCAAACCAGCACACCTTCTCAAGGACATTAATTTTTCATTTCCATTCTTTCCCTTTATCATCATTTTCCCTTTCACTACTGGATCATTTCATTGGACATGCAAACATGTTGTAATATCTATCCTTAGGAAAAAGTAAAACTTAAGCCTCTCTTGAGTCTAATACTCCTCTAGATATCACTGCATTTCTCTGCTCCCATTTACAGCCAAAATTCTCTATAGAATTTTCTACACTCACTATTTCTGCTCCTCTCCTCCATTCACCCTTCCACCTACTAAAAAGGGCAGGCATCTGTAGAGTAAGGAATATGGCCTTTCCAAAGAGAGGTCTGACCTTTTTCCTTGGCTCCAGGGAAGTAACCTCTACTTATAAATACATGGCATTTATCTAAGTGTTAGGAGTGTCTTTGCTATTCATGGTGGGCTCCTGGATCACAGATGATCGTTTATGATCATGAGATGATGCAGTAGGGACAGCCAGGGGTCTGGACACCAAAAAAGTCCATGTGATTAGAGAGTTGGGGTTTGAGACTATGTGATATCAGTCCAGTCTGGTTAGGGATGAAGAGATTGCTTTCAACCATGTGGAATCAATCAATCATATTACTTAATAAAGCACCCACCCCCCCAAAAAAATCCAAAAACAAACAAAAACTCTGGACACCAAAGCTTGGGTGAGCTTCCCTGGTTGGCAATACTTGGTGTGTATTGTCACACAATGTGGTACTATTCATGACTCTGCACTCTGTGTCTCTTCTTTTTGCTTGTTCTAATTTCTATTCTTTCCATGTAATGAATATAACCGTGAGTATCATAGGTTTCAGTGAATTCTAGCAAATTATTGAAACTGAGGGTAGTTTTGGGAAACCCTTGGACTTGCAGGTGGTGTTAGAAGTGAGGGTGGTCTTGTGTGGACTCTTTCCTCTAACTTTATAGTTGAACCCTAACTGCTTGCAGTTGGGGGCAGAAGTCTTAGGCAGACTTGACCTCACAGTTTGCCTAACTTTGGGTTTGCATCTCTCCCCACTCCCTCATTGAAGTGGATTTCAGAGATTATAATGAGCCTCAAGCTTCCAAATCCAATGGATTTCTCTTTACTTAAGGCATCTTGAAATATTCTCTTTTCTTGTCTCTTGAAACACTGTGCATTCCTGATTTTTCTTCTATATCATTGGTTATTCCTATTTAACATCTTTGTTGAAACTTCTCCTCAACTACCCGAGGGCTCAGTCCTTGCCTGTCTTCTCTCCTTTCTTTTCCCTTTCTCCATGTTTCATCCATCCAGTCCCGTGGATTTAAGAACAATCCATATGCTAATGACTCTGGCAGCCAAATCTCCAGGCCTGAATATTCTCCTGTGCTCTGGACTGGGGTATTCAACTGCCTACTTGACGTGGCTGCAAGGATTCTGATGGGACTGCCCACCACAACATTACCAAAATGCAATGGGTAATCCTCCCTACACTCAATGCTTCCTTTTTCCAAACTTTTCCTTACCTATTCCATCTCATCCCAGTAAATAACCACCATCCACCTGGTTACTCACACTGAAAACCTACCTGTTATCCTTGAGCTCCTCCTTCCTCTTATCTGCCCACTTCTTTCAATCTACACTGCCACCCTTCCTGGGTGAGGTCAGTAGCATTGTTGCCTGGATGAATTAACCTAATTGGCCTCCCCAAACCTTGTAAGCCTTTAACATTTTTCCTGTGTCAGGACGTTTGCATGTGCCTCTCCTTCTACCCAAAAGGCTATTCTCTCAGCCTATAGCATACTTGCTCATTCTCATCTTGATGTCTCCTGTTCAAGTACCCCTTTTTTTTCTGAGAAGGCTTCTGTGGCAGTTTGATATTATTTATGAATTCCAAGGAGGGATATTGATTATGTTTGTAAACTGGTCTGTTCCTCTGGGCATGACACCCCTTTGATTGTATTAAATTAAGAGATTTCACTTTTACTTTATCAAATCAAGATTTGATTCAACCACATCATTAAGGTGACTCAGTTTGAGTCCCTGCCCCTTTTGTGAGCTATATAAAGGGACAGTCACTTGAGGACAACAGAGAATAAGATACACACAGAGAAACAGAGAGAGCATCACAGACATAGAAGAAGAATGAACTTTGATCCTGTGCCCTGGGAAGAGAGATGAGCCTGGTAGTCTACAGCTGACCTTGTGAAGAGAACAGAGCAGCTGAGCCCAGAAAGAAATGAGCCCTCCAGCCTGCAGCTGAGATCAGGAGAAGCCAGGCCCACGGAGCCTTAAGAGAAAGAGGAAGGCTGAACCCTTGCAGACATTGCTCGCCATCTTGTTTCAACATGTGGCAACAGAGTTAGGTGAGGAAGTAACTTTGAGTTGGACTCTTTAAGGCCTTGTAACTGTAAGCTTCCATTCCAAATAAATACCCTTTATAAAAGTCAACAGATTTCTGGTACTTTGCATGAGCACCTCTTTTGGCTGACTAATACAGCTTCCTTCTTTGACCTTCCTATCTGAAGTACACTGTCAAACCCTGCTCTAACCTCACCCCTTCTGTTATATGATATTTCCCCATATAACATGACTCTTATCATGAGCTCTTCATTTCCCCTTGTGAGAAAAATTCTAAAGGAATCATCAGAGCTGTGGGAAAAGATTTATATACAAGATTGCTTATGTCAGTGTTATTTTATAATGGTGGAAAATTAGAATCATTTTAAACATTTGAAAATAAGTGCCTGGCTCATTAAATTATAGTACATCCTGAGGACAGACCATTTGTACAAAGGCATTATAATTGTGTTGTTCAAGAATGGTTAATTATCTAATCGTGGTTACTTAGATTGTTTCTGGTTTTCTGCAACTCTAAGCAATGCTATAAGAGACATTCTTTCTCTAGTTATCTAGGTAGCTAGCTACTATCTAGCTATCTAGCCTCATATATCTATCAGCTTTCCATGTATGGATATTAGGACTGATGTTTTATATTTGTAGGATGGATTAACTCAAGTGGAATTATTATATTAAATAGTAGGGCCTTTAAAATTTTGATGGGTTTTGTTAGAATACTTTCTTAAAATATTTTAACACTCTACTTCCCCATAATCTTGTCAGCACTGATTACTTCTAATCTTTTTATTTTTTGCTTATCTCTTATGGGTAGAAATGGAAAGTTATTGTTTAATTTGCAGTTTCATGACTATTTAGTGAATGTCAATAACTTAAAAAATAATATCCTAAAATTCCTTCCAAGGTTTTTTTTTTCTTTTTCTGCATCCAAGGGTAGAGGTGGGGAAGAGGGAGAGAAGCTTCCAAATTGGCCCAATGAAGTTATTTCTTTATCATAATTTTTGTAAGAGCTAAAATATGCATAACAATTTTCTGTTTATAAAATACTTTCATATCCATCATCAAATTCAATACAAGGTACAAACCATGTGCAAAATGCTCTGTAAAGTACAGAAGTAGCTCATTATGCATAAATATGAAGTGCCTTTTACTCCTCTGAAGATTGTCAAGAGAGAATGTGTCCTTATTCCTCCCTGCTTTAACACCGATTCGGGAAGAGCTGTGAGTTGTATAAATTAATTCTCGTGTTTGTGGTACTGCCTCTCATCACAGAGGCCCTTAAAGATGCTCATCCTTGATACCAGTTGCTACTTAGGGATGCTTTTAAATTTCTTCTGTGTGCCTCATAGCTTCCACAAAGCATAATGTCTCCAAGTGGCAATTCCACGCCTCCCTTAAAGCTCTCCCTTAAAATGTTACCAGTCTGGGGCTGTGCAGAGAAAGAAAGGGCAGCAGCCCAGACACAGGAGACAGGTGAGCTTCAGTCACTGGCCTCTTGCTCAGTACGGCATGGCCGATGTCTCATGGAAAATTTCCTGTATCTGTCATTCCCACCAAATTACCAGGGCATGATTTGGCAGGCGCAGAGGCATATACCAGGTCAAATTAAGAGAGGATCGCCTCCCTGGGTCTAGTTTGAGGAGAAAAGAGCCTTCTGCAGACAAAACCTGCCTCTGAAAAACTCAGCGGGATATAACATCTGAAGGTATTTGCCACAGTCTTCATATTGAAAGTCAAATAGCTCTCATTCACGAGCAAAGCCCATCTTCTCTTTTCATGTCTTCAGTGCTTATTGACAAAAGCAAAGTTGAGAATGGTAAAGAGGAATTGTTCTGCTGTGGGTTTCACATAGTGGAGACCCTGGCAATACAGACAGGGCATAATGAGCCTTCCCTCTGGGGAGGGATTGTGGACAGAGCAATAAAACACAGACATTGATACAGGAAAGGCACAGCTTAATCCTCACCTCTACATCCTTTATCTTGTGGGCGCACATATGATATTGGCTTTGAGGGGAAGATGCTCTGGTTCTATGTTGCCGTGAAGGGGCCAAGGCAACCTACTGTGGAGTGTGGAACTGGAGTTAGGGCTAGCCTCTCTTTTCCCTGACTACCCCATCATTCCTCCAGATCTGAAAGAGGGGATAGCTATCCTAGGGAAGAGGGAAGAGAGGTGTTGCAGAGGGCCACCATGTTTACCCAATCCAGGGGATACTATTTACATGGGCTACAATGTGAAAAGTGCCCCCTACAGCTGTGCAACTCCCTAAGGATCTGGTATTTTGAGTGACCTTTTCTTGCGTCATTTAATGTTGGTCAAAATTCTATTGACCATCCTTTTCTACTCCCAAAGTTTCCATCTTCTCTGGTAAGAATGAGAATTCCCCCATGGTTACTGGGGTTCCACTCTTCCAGATATATCAACCCACAGTAAAGGAGATACTCTCTATTTCAAGTCATTTCACATTCAATTCAGGCTTCATCCATGAAGAGGATTTGAGTTAGGGGAATTAGAACTCCACAATGAAGTTATCTGTAGCACCTTGAAGAATTTTGGACTACACAATGCCAGTCTTTGGTGTGACATATTGGAATATTGTGTGTTTGCATGCCTGTACATTTTTTTTCCTGTGAACTTCATCTTGTCTGTTAACTAAGTTATTCCCTGACTCTAAATATCTACTGAATTAAAAAATCTGTAAGGTTACCCTGGGTTCTGGCAGTCGTTTGCATTGAGGTAGCAAAAATGAACTAGTGATGGACTGAATCACAGAGGCTCCTTACATTGTTCCTTTTGTGAGAGGATGAATTAACCCTATACTACTTCCTCCTAGCAGAGGGGAGGTGATTCTGATACATCTGATCTTTTCAAGGATCCCCAATCATCCAAATTGACAATAAAATTGCAGTCATTTTAACCAGGTAGATCTTACCCATTAAATATCCTTGTTTCAAGATCCTTTTTTGATTTCTGAGAGTGAGGTGAACCCCGTCAGAGGCCTTGGGGGCCATGCAGATGTGACCAGGGAGCAAAGATCTGACCCAGTTAAACCATTTGATAGTAGGCAAATATTTAGTACACTGATCCAGATTTTTCACTCTATGATAGAAATGAGATTTAACTGAATTGGTTGTTGTGAGATTAGGTATACTATCCCATATGAGAACTTGTACACAGGCCTTAATTCATAGTGGGTGCTCAATGGAGATCACTTAAACCTGAATCTTGCTAGTGACTAAGGAATCAGGAAGAAGCCAATGTCTGATGAACGATAAAGGACCTGGGCTCATCAATAATTAATTAATCCATTATTCCTTATTTGTCTTCAATGCCTTCCCACCAATGCCCCCAACCTTTCCCTTCTAATTCAAATGATGTCGACCCATTTTTGACAATTATTTTTTTTCCTTCAAGGCTGCCCTTCCACAACTATTAAGCACCTACTATGTTCTAGGTACTGGAGGTGGTTGAAATGATAAAGAATATTTATAGACAGATTAGAAATGGACAGTCCCTTCAAGAATTTATACTAAATATGTTACCAATGAATAACAAGGTTAGGCAGTAGTGATGATCAGGCTGCGGATGGTGGGGGAGAGAAGTGAGTCTCAATTTCCCTAGGTCACACACCTCTAGGGGTGAAGCCAGGGTTTTCTTATTCATGTTTATATTGCTGGCACCTAGTAGAGAAGTCTCTAGGTCCAAGTTGAATGACTCATTGGATGAATGAATAAATTCCACCCAGGAACTGCTATGTTTATCCATAATGTTGTGCTCACAGACCCCCCAAATTTCTCATTTGAACCAGTTTGAAAAGCTGTTTTTTCCATTCTGTTCTTTTACAAAGCAAAATGTAAAATGCAACGCAAGCTAAAAATGAGATGGCATTTGAGCTGAGAGGGCAGATATCACACCCAACTACTGTAATATAAAAAGTGGATAAAAATGAACATCAAGAGGAACTGATGGGCCATCTTGTGGACTTTTTTCAGAAACTTTCTCCCTGGAGTCCCTCTTTGAGAAGCCACCAAACTTACTTATCTATTTTGCAGGAAGCATCTGAGCTAATTCCAACTCCAAGTATGATATGGATGTTTTTACACTATAGTGAGGAATTCTCTTTCTCTCTGTTCTAGTCTTTGATGGCCTGGGGTATGCTTACTACCCTGATCCCCACTGTGATAGACACCAGAAATATATCATAATTTCAGCTCTTCTAATTTTGGAGTGCCCATGTTTTTGATCATCTGAGAAAAAATTAAGACCATCGGTGAATGATGTTAGCCCAAATACCAGGGACCAAGACCCAAGTATACTTTGTGAGTATTTTGCTGTTTGCAAAATGTGCTTTCACGTGCATGATCTTATGTTTCAACAACATTCTGAGGTAGGAGGGGTGGGAATATTTTCCTTATTTTATTTCTAGGGAAAGAGTGGGTAAGAGGTTATTTGACTTGCCTGACCGAAATCCCATTCATGTCTAATAAGGAATGGAGTGGAGCTTAAACCCAAGTTTTCTGACTATGATTTCCATTTGAAAAAACTCCGCTACTTGCAAACCAGTCCTGGTCCACTAGGGATTCTGAACTGAAAGAAATAACTAGCACCGAAAATATGAATCTTGCATAAAACATTTCCCAATCATCATCACCAGAACTGTTGAATATTGATTTGCCTCCCAACACCTCTTTATAAAATCACCCAGTATCTTATTTCTCAAAGATACCACACTGCAAAACAGATTAGCCAACCAATATTTCCCTGCTGTTAATTATGTTTCTTCAGAGAATATTAAGAAACTGGGCTTGGACAAAGCATTGTGATGTGAGGAAAGACCTGCTGTATTTCCTTTGTAGCTGAGAGTAGGTCGATGTTCTCCGTTGGCAGAGAAACGTTGTTTGAAACAAGGCTTGTCGGCCCACACTGAGCCTTCCGGCTGCGTTGACCTTTGCTCTGTGAACTCTGCCCTCTTATTTACAATAGGACATTTCTAAAACAAACCCCAACATTTGTGAAAGGTCAGCCGCCAAGAAGAGCAGAGAATATCAGTGAAAATGACAGCAAGAAGATTAACAAACCAGAAAACATCTGTCGCAAATGTTGACCAGGTTGGCCATTTTGAGAGAATGGCCTCTGGGGCTAAAGGATAGATATGTTGGCAGAGGACATTTCCTGCCCTCTCCTCCCTTCCCCCAGACCTTAAGGAGACTTGTAAAGGGTGGATTACTAGGATCCCATCCCAAGAAGACTGTTCCTATTGATGTGTCCAATTACTTAAAAATGCTAGTCTCTAGTTTTAACATGTAAAATGAACCATGCATGGAAAAATATATTTAACTGCTTGTGATTATAATAACCTACTCTAAGGGGTTTAGAACTTTGACATCCCCTCAAGGTAGTAAGTTGGGGAGGGGGTAGATGGAATGGGAAAGGGGAAGCATTGCTTTTCCTATCTCCTGTGTGCTTTGCACTTTTTTTTTTTTTTTTAACGGCTGGTCATTCCTGTATAACTGCACAGAAATAGGGCATCTGGAAAGAGCATTGCCCAGCTTGTCTGGCTACTGAAACTCAGAGCACATTTATTCTATGGTCCTGTATTTATTTTTTTCCTCTAATCTTTTCCTGTTGTCTTATTTGGTGCTATTGCAAATGTCTTGAACTTGGGAAAGGGGCACATCTAAAACTTCATCAAAATGGCACTGACAGTGTGGATATCACAAACCTGAAATAGACTATCACTCAATCCACCAGTGACAGTTTTTGAGACTTCAAGATCAAGCAGTTGTTTAGGAGGCCATTTATAGGATATGTGTGCCCAGATGGCACGAGGACCCAGAGTACCCTGGAGAGGATGTATGTTCTTACTGAGCTCATCTTGAGCTACACTGAAGATTATGATTTACTCAGATATTATTAGGTGAATCTTATGGCAGCATCTATCATGAGAGACAAACTTCCTCTAGATTTACCATAAGGTTTTGGACTCTGTCTTTGAAATCAATATCATAAGATATTAATGTTTCTGTATAGGTCAGTGCCAAAGATTTGCGGTGTGGCAATACTAAAATTTATTAATTTATAATAGCAGTAAGGATAATTCCTGGAAATTTTCGCTTTTGCAAGAATAGCTGAAGGCCCTCCTCTTTGTTAAAAATTGTGGCTTATTATAATAGTGATCTGCATATCCTGGGGCTAAATCATTTTCCTTTAAATGAAGCAACTTCTAACAATTAAATCTTGATAAAGAAGTTGCTTATTATACTGGTAGGAATTCGGTCTCTCACACCAAACTTATAATAGAGATTGTACTCTAATAACTGCTAGAATTTTTTAGAGTCTTGTGAAAGATCTTAATAATATTATATGTTATTCCTCTTTGTTTCCTTTTTAAATTTTTAAGTATTTACTCTTAGTATTTATACATATGTATATAAATGAAAATATAGATACAAATATGTATATATGTACACACGACTCAATTTGCTCTCTCTCTCATGCATAAATACACACACACAATACATAGAAATGCTTTTCTTTAGCAGGAATTGTTAGTGGTAACAATGCTAAATATACTTTTTTTCCTTGAGAGATTTTACTATTTTTTGTCTATATAACATCTGTATTGAAATTTTTATATTTGTATATTCATGGTTGTAGGCCTTTTATACTTCCAGTTATACTTACAATAAAAAAATTACAATTAAAAAAAGGCAGGCCATTTTTGCAGAAGTGAGGATGAGTGGGCCACCCTCTACCTGGACTAGATATTTGAGAATATTCCCGATGGACACCTTTTCCTCCAATGACCAGAATCTCTTTCTTCTGATCCTGGCTCAATTTCCTGATACAAGAGTATAATGGCCTTGAGGCTTCTTTCTCCCCGGTAAAGACCCAGGTTCTCTGCTCTGACGTAGGTCTCTCTTTGACTGTATTTCCATCTTATTTATTTTTTATTTTAATTAGAAAAGTCATGAGCTAACAAAACAATCGTGCATAACATACAGGGCTCACATATCACCCTTCCACCAACACTTTACATTGTTGTGGAACATTTGTTACAAATGATGAAAGTGCATCATCGAAATATTACTGCTAACTATAGTCCATGATTGTGTTTTAATGTTTATTGCTTCTCCATATTTCGTAGCAGTCTGTCATCTCTATGCTACCAGAGCTGGCGAGGTGATTCCTGTTGTATCTCTTTTAAATACAGGATAATTTGCTTGAATAAAAACCCCTTCATTCATCTTTATTTGAATGGAGCTGAAGAGTGTATATCTCTGGGAAAAACAGATATTTCTATCTTGAGTGCTTGTTCACTTTCCTTCTCCTCATGGACAGAGGATAATCCTTTCCTGCCCCTTAACCCCTGGCATAGCCATTTTGGATCCCTCTGCCCTTGTGGTTTGTTGAGGTCGGTCAATAGGGGGAGAAGCCGAAGATGGCTGAAGGGGCTTTCAAACACATTGTTACCAACTGTGCTTCAAGGCTCTTTAAAAACTCTATGTCTGCTTTGAGGGGCTTTGCTTCTCTTACCTCCTCTCAATGGATTGTTAATTATTTAAAACTGTTTGCCTTTCTGCCTGGCTAGCACAGGGTCTAATGAAAAACAATTATGGGGATATTATTAGACCTAAATCTAATTACAAATTTATCGTTGCTCCCAACCCCATTTCGCCACCCCCTTCCCCCACCACCAAAATTTTTTTAAAAGTAAAAATAAGAAAATAAGTGCATGTGAAGTCTTGGCTGTGATGATCCAATATTTTTAATGAGAGTAGACTCTGGGACACACTGGCTGAAATGTAAATTTGGAAATGATGTCACGGAAGTTCTCATTATGTCTATGCCATTAAATGCCAATGCAAATGAGAAATGGAGCCATTTTGAGCTAGTATTGTGTTTTGGTGTTTTTCAAAATAACTGGTCTTTCTGGCATTTCTATGTAAACATAATCCTGACCTCATTTTGGTGAAATGGTATAGGATGGAAATCTACCTCTAAAATCAGAGTGTCTCTCTCTGGGCCAATGAGGAAAACAATGGACTTTATAATTCACATTTTTGGGGTGCCATCGAAATACTCGGGACAGGATTGTCTGAATAGCTGGCTGTACCCAGCATGGTGTGCAAACCAAGGGATGGCTCCAGCATTCATTCTCAGCAACGCTGCTGGCTTGCCATGATGTCCTCATGGATAGGGTGAAGGCATTGTATCTGTAGCAAGTGCTCATTTAAATTCTGCTGAATTAACTAAAAGAAGAAACACATTAACCTGAGTTAACTAGAAGAAGAACCACAATAACTTAATATCAGGCTTGGCATAGAGTTATACATCTGAAAACCTACCCTTCACATAGAACAGGACTTGGAGAAGATGGGACAGGGAAAAATACAATTTTTCCCTCTTTCTTTCTTGTCTTATAATTTTTAATTTTATTTTTCTCCATCTCTTTTCTTTATCTTCTTTTCATCTTTTTGAAACTATGAAGCAATAAATGCTCATGTACAATTTTAAATAGAAAGACATACAAATGGAAAGTTAAATGTCCATCTGTATTTACACTCTCTTCCTCTATCCCCCCTCTAGAAATTAATATTTTTACTTCCAAATATTCTAGGCATTTAGAGACATACATACTAATTTGGGACACTAGTGCTAAATACAGTTCCACAGAATCCTTAGTTTACTTAATATAATAGGCAAAGACCTATCTCATTTTTTTGTGTAATGCCTGAATAAATATGACAATGTATGACTGGACTATAAATTATTTAATCAGTAGCTTATTTATGTTTAAATTTCTTCCATTTTTTCACTATTACAAATCATACTGTGATAAACATCTCCCTCTTCATTTATACATATATAATATGTATATTATTTTTATACACTATAGAAACATGTTTCTACGATAATTTTTAGAAGTGAAATTCTTTATCAAAGGCTCCGTTCATCTTTGAGTTTGTAGATGTTGGAATAGATGAAGAATGCTTTGCCCATTTATCCTACCACCGGCATCTTAGGAAACTTCTTTTATCTCTGTATCATCCTGAATACCAGGTCTTATGCACAGAGCAGTTATTTGTTGCTAAGGATAAGGACAGGACATAGTTGGAGCCAGGAGTATTGGCCAGGAAAGACAGGCTCAGGGGAAGCCATAGGGTAGAATCCTGGGGAATTAGAGAACTCTGTTAGGGTCCCTCATTATCTAAAACTCAAGTACTAGGAGTATGAGATTCATATTTTGTTAGCACTCATAGTGGACATTATAGCAAGACTGTACATTTCAAAATCAAGAGGCCCTTAAAATTATCTTTCCATTTCTCCCTCTACTTTGGGGTGCTGGTAAATATTTAAGAACTGGCTCTCCAGAGGGAGGAAAGGCCTTAATTTATCATGTTTGCCAATTTCCACAGTGTAAACACTCCCATCACGACTGGCTTCTCACTACCAGTCATTTAACACACTTTAACTTCTCCAAAATTTAACAGGGGATTTTTGCACATAGGTACCAGCCCCCTACAACACACCACTGTCCCTATCATTTTACAGATGCACAAATAAAGGCCTAGAAAGGTAACTGGCTTCTCTGCTAATTCAACAAGTATCAGGAAGGAGCCTGACTTTGCAGGTTTCCTGATTTCAGATCTAGTGCTCTGAAATTAACTGTGGCTCCTTCAGAGTCTTTACTCATGTAATTTTTTTCTAAGTTTTTTTTTCCTATCCTAACTGAACCTGTGAAGGATTCTTAGCATTGATTTCTGTTTATATTTCTTTTGCCAGTACACTAGGATCTTGTCAAACATGTGTCCTGTCTTTTCATGAAGGACGTCTAGCCAATGGTTAACAACATTTGATTGGAGGTCAAACTAATATGATTCAAATCCTGGTTCTGTTATTTACAGGCTACGTGAGTTTACATGAATTGCCTAACTTTTCTGAGCCTCTGTTTGCTCATCAGTGAAAATGGCATAATAATTCCGACTATTTGGAGTTTTATGTATATGGATGTGTAAGATGCTGCTCAGAACAGCATGCGGAACAAAGTCCTCAATAAATAACCACTATTTTCACAGCTATAATTATAACAAAAATTAATACATTTGCATTAGCTTTTCCTATGTATAATATATTGCCAATAATAATTATTGCTGTCAGGAAAATAGGATAGGATTGTATAGTGGAAAGTATATGGATCTCTGATTAGAAAACATAGATGTTTTTTCACTTAAAGGAAATTGAGTCTTATTTTCCAAACAATGAAATGGGGATGATAATATTCCAATACCTCCTATTCTTGTCCTGGCCCTGCATCTTCGCAGTGTTAGGGTGAAAATAACTGCAGGTAAATGAAATAATGTAGGAAAATGTTCTTTATGAATTGTAAAATGATCTCGAAATGTTGGCTATTATTATGGCTACATTTCATTATCATTGACATATTAGATACTGGGCATTCCTGTTGGGGCTCACTGTATAAGTTATCAAATTTTATATAGACATATAGATGGGCTTCTCAGAGCTCCTCACAATATGGTACAAGATTATGGTGATGGTCCCCTAGAGCAATGTTATAATAAAATTTCAGTGTGAACACTTTTGTACTTGTCCAGAGCAATTAATAATTTCCTCTGACTAGACGAGTTTAAAGAAAGTCAAGTATATGCTACAGGTAACATCTTTAGCAGGGGATTTTGTGTGTGCTGGGGGTTGTGGGATTATTTCTTTTTTTGTGCAGCTATCATGAAGAGCTCTGGATTAGGATTGCAGAGCTTCATGTAGTTCAGGCTTTACCTCTGATGATACAAAGTAAACTGATTTAGCTTTTAAGCCTTCAGTTTTTTTTTCATGTAAGAGAGTAGGGGTGGTGGAGGTTGGATTAGGTGGCTTTTTTCCTAAGCTGTCTTGCAGATCCAAAACTGAATTATTTAGCGAAGATTTAGTTGAGTCCACTTGTACACATGTGAGTGTATGCGTATGTGAATAGCATAATCTATTCATATAGCTGGAAGGAAGCCTCCCACTTTGAGGGTAAAAAATGTATGTGATATACACTTGAAAAATGAAAATTAAGATTGGATTATACCAATTTTCTAGGAAAAACTAGCCCTTTGACTTAACACTACCGTATTCAAATCCAATTCTTAAAATGTGAAGATTCCGCTTTAAATCTTGGTTCTCTTAATTAGGGTTATTGCTACAAATGAAAGCCGATTTGGGTACTTGTCTAATAAGAAAATGCCAGTTACCGTATATTATCAACCGACTTGCCAGGCATTGAATTTCCTGATCTGGTCTGCTGGGAACCTTAAATGAACAAGAGCAATTATAAACCTAAAGTCTGCAGTCATTTGTTGGCATTATCTCAGGATAATTTCCCTGAAACATTCATGATGAAATGCAAAGGTAGATAATTTAAAAATCCATTTAAAATCGCTGTGGTATAATTTAAGTTAAGGTCTTTCTCTATAGTGGACATTATAGCAAGACTGTACATTTCAAAATGATTCCCTTTAAAAATGGTATTTTCTTAGATATTATTGTCTGGCAAGCCCTTTAAACAAGTTTAAATAATTTTCTTAAGCATGTCAGGAATAAAACAAAAACATTTATATACTATTTGGCTTTTGCTTAAATGAAGAAAATCATGAAACTTCATCTTAACATAAGTCTGTCAGTGGCTCATTATCACCCAGAGAAAAGGAAAAAAAAAAACCCTGCAAAATTCAACACGTCAGAACACCCCTTTCTCTCTTGGCTTTTCCACAGTGTTAAGCCTCTTGTTCTTTAGGTGAGTTGAGTAGCAAATTAAAAGGGAAGACTTGGCTATTTTGTAGACATACGGGTATAATAAGTGGGTAGAGGGAAATCTGAAAAGGCTTTACTGTTAATTTTTCCTCTATCAAATAATGCTTCCTCTATCAAATAGGTTCTATGATAAATTTAAGCAAAATGAAACGAAAGTGAGTCTGACAATTGAAAAGCAGTTAGAAATAAATAAATACGTATCAATTCTGTTGCCACATCTATGGTGGTTTCTTTCTTTCTGTCTCTAGTCATCTCTCTTTAATTTCTCTTCTTAACTTCTTGAGTAGGGTCTGAAAATCATGATTAAGTCTCAATACTAGCCCAATTTTATTGTTGATCTCTCAACTCAGAAAATATGGGTTTATAATGGAAGTCCTGACACGGGCTTTGCTCTAATAAACTACAAGATGGACCAATAAACTACAGCAAGAGCCTATTACCAAGCACCATTACTGCTCAGAGAACAGAGCAAAATTTATTTTTGCTCCGAGTGTTGCTTAAGATCTCTAGCATAACCCAGAGGATTTTGGCTTTTCTTCACGTTGAAAGGAAGCCACCCTATGTCGATCTCAGTAGAAAGTCCTGGACTCCTAGAGAAGGCAGCCTCTTCCCATCCCACCCCATGTATATCTCATCAAAGTGGGATTTGACTTATTTTCAAGGCAAACTGATATTGGGATAAACTGAAAAGCCCTTTATTTATTTATTTATTTATTTTTAAAGATCTATTTATTTATTTATTTATCTTCCCCTTGCTGCCTGTGCCTGCTGTGTCCATTCACTGTGTGTCTTCTCTGTGTCTACTTATCTCCCCCCTGCTGTGAGGTCCTGCCGCATCAGCCCACCACGCCACGCGGGCCAGCCTGCCCTCACAAGGAGGCCCCGGGAAGTGAACCCGGGGCCTCCCATATGGTAAACGAGAGCTCCATCAATTGAGCCATACCCGCCTCCATGAAAAGCCCTTTAGATCACACTTATGATTGGTTTTTCAGGAAAAGCATTCTGGAAATGGTTAACACATTGCCTTGCAACTTCAATGGTGTCTTGGTGTTCTATGGTTTTCCTAATCCTGGATGTTGACTTAGATGGGTTACTTTAGAAGTGGTGGAATGCTCACTCCACAGGTGTTTCATTTTTATCATCTTCTCATCCTCTAAGTTCCATGTTACCATCATAGACCATAATGTTCCAAACTCTTAACAATGGCTACTTGTTGAGACTGGTCACTTAATGGTACCCACGTAGAATGACAAAGAGTGGCTGAAAGACCTTCATTTTCCACAAACCAGGTGCTGGCTGAGTATAGAGCCTTTGTTGTTTATGTTACAAGTTCAAAGTTTCTGGTGTTGAACTCAGAGTCCCACATTTTTAAGACAGGCTTTCCAGAAAGATAGATGGCAAACAACTACAGTTTTAAGGTAATCCCTGGGGTCAATGCCTCAGACCCAATGAATCTCCTGTCTTCATTGGATTGTAGTGGCTTTGACTCAGATTCAGCCGAGGAATTTTTGCCTCTTGTTTTTGCTCCACTGAGGATTTAATTTCTCATCTTCTCAGAGTCTGACATTGATCCCTTCCTCTAAATTATTCCCTGATTTACAATTCTGTCTTGGCATCCAAGATTCTTCCATCTCCTGATTGTCACTTTTGGGTCACCTAGCTCCATCTTAGTAAATGGTGACTTTAGAAACAAAATAGTACAGCTTTTTGCCCAAGGCTGGGCAAACTATGTATCTACTTTAAAATCAAACTTTTTGACCAAAAGTGAAACATCATCATAAAATTAAACTCAGGGCTCTCTCTGCCTAGAGGAGCCCTCACCAAATCTGGGTGTGTATTTCTGTCCTTCTCTTCCGTTTCTCAGCACACTCTGT